>JANHGB010034534.1:0-33292 GCA_026283785.1 Coracopsis vasa
AAAGTTGGGGCTGTTCAGCCTGGAGAAGAGAAGGCTGCATGGAGACCTCATAGCAGCCTTCCAGTATCTAAAGAGGGCCTACCAAGATGCTGGGGAGACTTTTCATTAGGGACTGTAGTGGTAGGACAAGGGGTAATGGGTTCAAACTTAAACAGTGGAAGTTTAGGTTAGATATAAAGAAGAAGTTCTTTACTGTGAGGGTGGTGAGGTACTGGAATGGGTTGCCCAAGTAAGTTGTGAATGCTTCATCCCTGGCAGCCTTCAAGGCCATGTTGGACGGAATCTTGGGTGACATGGTTTAGTGTGTGGTGTTATCTTAAAGTCCTTTCCAACCCAAATCATTTTATGCTTTTATGATTCTAATCTCTTCTAACACTAGTATCAACTTCTGAACTAAAACCCCAGGTTCTCTTCTATAGTTAGTAACAGATATAAACATTTTCAGAAGCTTACACTAGAACTATCCGTAGAGTTACATCTGTTTTGTTTTGAAGGAAACTAGCAACTTTATTCCAGAACTGTATATAAGGACAAGTTAACATTTCATATGTTTAATCACAGGAACAGGATATGAGATTAAAATGATACATTATTTGACATTATATCAACACAAGTTTATTTTTTTTTCAGCAATAATACAATATGGAAAAAGTTGAATTCCATTGAATGTCACCCCTTAGTTAGATTTTCTTTTGTTCCACCAACCCTTGTCTGCTATTTGGTGTAAGAGTACAAACCTATGGAAATCACTTGGCTCATTTTGTTCAGGGCAGGCAATCAGTGATTGCCATATAACTGACCAGTCACAGGCAATTGATACAGAGAAGCACTGAGACAGCTAGTGAGTGATTGCTACCTGCTATCTGTAAGTTGTTCCTGAATTTCACAACTGTCATCAGCCCAGTGGGATGTACAGTTTGTGCTTTTTATCTCCAGAGTCTGGGAAGATTTGGGTAAGGTTAGGGTTCCTCCCTCATCATTTGTCACACAGATTAAATTGTGAAAACAGAACAATTTAAGTTTGTAGGGACCATAAGCCACCTGACCAAAGCCACTTGGGAAAACTTCTACTTTAAATTAAGATTCTCTAAGCATTGTCCAGCAGAGTTTTGAAAATCTCCAAGCAAGGATATTTCAGAATCTCTGGAGGAAAGTTGTTACAGTGTCTGACCACTCTGGTTTTGTTGTTGTTTTCTTAATAGCAAAAGGAAATTCTCCTTGATATAACTTGCCTTCATTCTTTTCAACTTCTGCTGTGCATCACTGGGAAAAAAAAAATTGTTAGATCTTCTTTATGAACAAATATTCAATAGTGGAAGACAATGTTAAGTTCACTCCTTTGCTTCTGTTCTCTGAACTGATCAGATCCTGCTCACTCAACCTGTCAGTGTAATACTATGTGCTCTAGCCACTTTACAGTCTGGTGGCTCTCCAGTGGCTTGCTCCAGTTTGTCAATGTCTTTTTTGTACTAGGGAGCCCCAAGCTGGAAGAAATACTCCATTTCACAACAGCTATATAGGATAATAATAATTGATTTTAAGCTGCTGGCTATGCTTTAACAGTGAAACTGAGGAGGAAGTTGGCCATCTGTGCTGTGTTTGGAGGGAATAATTGGATCAGATGACTTCATGAGGTCCCTTCTAACCTCAAGTATTCTATAATCCTGCAATTTAAAATGTATACCTAATGAGGTGAGGAGGCACAAACCCCATATCTCTTTGGGCTAAGGACAGTAGCTGCATTCAGGATCAAATCTCAAGTTTGAGATGACTGACACCTTTCATTTCTCTGGACTGGTCTGGGCACAGAACACATTTCTGACACGTCTAAATTCTTCAGACTATTGTTTAGTTTTCCAAATGGTAACAGTATATGCAAATCAAGGTAATTCTTGTAATACCTTTTCTCAACATTTCTCTATGACTAACTCAGAAAAGAATGCAAAATCGAATAGAGATACAGAACTGCTCACTTCTGAAGTTTATGATAGTTAACCTCTTTTAGCAGTGATAATTGTCAATTTTTTAATATTGATTTTTACATCAAAAAATTGATAACGTTTATGTAAAAAGAGTATTACATGTAAGACAGATATGAGAGGTCTGTAATATTTGTTCTCTGACCATCCATTATCTCTTCAGTTTTGAATGATAATTGCTTTTTAACTATTGCTCATAGTTTTTGTGTTCTCATTTGCTAAAATATTTTTAGATTATCTTATATATTATTTTCAGAAACTGCTAAGTGCCCTCAAAAATATGTTGTTAGCTCACAAATTTAGAGCTAGTAGCAAGAAACCAAATGCTGCTACTGTTACCCGTTACCAAAGAAGCAACACATATTTATAAAAAACACTTTTAAACAAAAATTCTGAACTATATTTTTGGTATAATTTTCATTCAGCCTCTTGCTCAATCCAAGTATTATGAATATTAAAGTCTTGCCATTGACTGAAAAATAAAAATAATATTTATTCATCTAGAGCTGAATATTTTATTCCCTGAATGGTAAGATAATCAAACAATCTGATACAGAACACTAAGTCAAGGAGAGGAAAGCATCAAGCACAGAAGTAATTTCAATCATAGTCCTTGTTTTTGCTATTTCAAGAACATATAGTCAATACTGAAGCGTGAAAGAGGCATTTTTGGTGGGAAAGGAGTCAAATACTTCATAGCTTTAAACATGGATTTTCATTGTATGTTTTTTCATTTTATGTTTTACTTTTTCCTTCTTCCTTTACCTGCTGGGTGTAATACAAGACATTTAGGAGAAAGAAAAGAAATATTCTAGAAGTGTATGGCAAGCATGGTACAGGGAGGTTTCTTTAGAACAGAATTTTTAATATTTCTTTATTGCTTAGCAGAAACATTAACTATAGGAATGGCTACATACTTTCCAAACACTATGTAACAAAATTATGTGTGAGTACTAAGTGGAAAATATATTTTTTATGATAGCACAATTACTCTGAATTCTTGAAAGCATATAAGAAGCAAAATTAGCTTTCCCTATAGGGGAGGGATAGACGATTTTGGTTTAATATAAAAGTACACACGTAAATACATATTGGCACTGTATGGGGAGACTGTCTCATTTTGCATGTTATTTCTCCAGGATCAGGTCTACTGTATTTGTTTGTAGGATTTTACATTCAGTAAAAGTCATAGAAGGCCCTGAAACCATAACAGCCTCTGCATCCACACTCATTACATATTACCTGTAAGTCAGAGTCTGTTATGTTGACGATACTCACAGACATGACAATGCCTGTATTTTTGTCCTTAAAAGCAAACTGTTTTTTGCTTGGCACTCTCAATTTTTTGGTAATATTTTCTACACAGAATTTGACTTTTTTTTTCCTATTTTGAGATCTTAAAAAAGATAATATTTTATATCAAAGAAAGATCAGGCATCAGATTAACTAAAATAGAACGGTTGAAAGAGGCTGTAATAGGTTTGCAACAACAACAAAAAAAAAGGTAATGAAAATTGGGTGCTGAGTATAACTCAGTGTTTTTTGTCATGCTCCTGCACTCTTTGGAAGAATTATAAAGCAATTTTTAGATTTAACTCCCCTAGATGCATGCCGGTATATTTTGGTGTAAATAGAGCTGTGTGTTTCCCATGAATCTGAAATTCAACACTCCCTAAAAATTTGGTTTCCATGATCCAAAGTGTTTGGTTTTTTTTAATGTATTTCTATCCTCTATGGTTTCAGAAGGTATAACCTCAAACATATGAAGACACTGTAAACAGATGAACTGTTTGTTGCTTCAGGCAAGCAGAAAAAGAGAATAAAGCCTCTGAGATGTATGAACTGCCTCATTCATTTCAGTCTTAACTTCCAAGACTTCTTATTTCCAAGGAAGTAGAATTTGCCACCTTTTTTTCCCAAGGATACTACTGTGAAATCAGCCATATAAACATATATATGTATAGGTAAAATAAAAATCTATTTACGTAGATTTTATTGTTCCGTATATTTCTGGCACCAGGTCATGGATTCTTCAGCTTTCTTAGTTTTTGTGTGTAGGAGAAAGACTTTACTTCAAGTTAATTGGGGCTTGACCTTCAAGGAGAACTGAGGATAAATAGTGAAAAAATTCTAAGCTATTAAAAACAAACAAAAAAAGAAAATTGAAGCTTTTTTTCCATGACGGTTGGAAAACAGGGGGAAAATAAGCATGGCCTCACATAATTTTATCTTAATTTCCATAAAATAGTAATATTGAATATAAAAGATATTTTTAAAATAAGTTTACAGAATCTTGGAGCTTAAATTAAATTCCTATACGTCTTTAAAATTCCTGCTGTTGAAAATAACTATGCACTAATTTCATGCTAATTAGCATTATAACCTAAGATTTATAGCTTTGTACTCTTTATGTTTGGGTTAGGAATTTGGACTAAATTCAATATACTAATTTGAATTACAAAGAAAGCTTCTAGTTCTTTTTATAAAGTTCGTATACGTTCTTGTTGAAAAATCTGTACCTCTTTGTTAATACAGAGCCCAGTGTTGAATGTGGCCTTACACTGGCTGCAGAAGTGGGCTAGGTGGCCTTGAGATGTCCCTCTCAACCTCTACGATTCTATGTCTTCTTGATTCTAAGCATAAGTAATGTGCATACGTATATTGCAGAAAAAGTATTGTACTTGGTGTAACATTTTATTTTTTTCCACATTGACCAAAAATGTCAAAGGTGTTCCATATGTCTTCTTTTATGTGAATCTTTTAATGGCAAATGTTATTGCTACTATGCTTTTTCCAAGTATTTTCCAAATTGTTGAGATAAAATGCCACTCAGTCATATATACTGTGTGTTGGTCTATTTTCTTCCTTCTAGATGGTTACCTGAAAAAAAAAACACTAAAAATAACAAATACATTCTTGAGTGAATAGTGAAAACTCTTGCAAATACTGCCAGCTTTTTCTTCTTAAAAGAAAATAAAAGCATTTTCTAATGAGGGTCAACAATTATTTCATAGTTTTTCTGACAAAATATTCTTTGTGCTGATATTTGTCAAATCATACAATCACAGAATCAACTAGGTTGGAAAAGGCCTTTCAGATCATCAAGTCCAACCGTTACTCCAGGACTGCCAAGTCCACCACTACAGCATATCAGTGACGGCCTCATCCACATGGTTTTGAACACTTTCAGGGATGGTGATTCCACCACTTCCCTGGGCAGCCTGTTCCAATGCCTGATCACCCTCTCTGTGAAGAAATTTTCCTAATAACCAATCTAAACCTCCCCTGGCACGGCTTGAGGCCATTTTCTCTTGCCCTATCACTTGTTACTTGGGAGAAGAGACCAACCATCACCTTACTACAACCTCCTTTCATGTAATTGCGGAGAGCAATAAGGTCTCCCCTGAGCCTTATCTTCTCCAGACTAAAACCCTCCAGGTTCCTCAGCCATTCCTCATCAGACTTGTGCTCCAGACCCTTCACCAGCTTTGTTGCCCTTCTCTGGACCCGCTCCAGCACCTCAATATCTCTCCTGTAGTGAGGGGCCCAGAACTGAACACTGTATTTGAGGTGTGGCCTCACTAGTGCTGAGTACAGCCTAGCATGTCATTGGCCTTCTTGGATGCCTGAGCACAAGCTGGCTCATGTTCAGCTCAGTCAACTAGCAGCCTCAGGTTCTTTTCCATGGGGTAGCTTTCCTACCAGTCTTCTCCCAGCCTGGACATTGCATGAGGTGGTTGTGGCCCAAATGCAGGACCTGGCACTTTGGCTTCTTGAACCTCATACCATTGGCCACAGCCCATGGATCCAGCCTGTCCAGGTCCCTCTGCAGAGGCTTCCTATACTTCAGCAGATCAACACTTGCAGCCACCTTGGCATCGTCCACAAATTTACTGAGGGTACACCCAATCCAGATGATCAATGAAGATATTAAATGACATTGGCCCTAACACAGAGCCCTGAGGGACACCGGTAGACATGTGATGCCATTTACCACCACTCTTTGGCCTCAGCCATTCAGCCAGCTTCCAACCGAGAAAAGAATCCTATCCAGGCCATGAGAAGCCAATTGTCCAGGAGAATGCTGCGGGGTACAGTGTCAAATGCTTTACTTAAGTCCAGATACACAATGTTCATAGCCTTTTCCTTATCAACCAGCAGATCACCTTATTGTAGAAGGAGATCAAGTTGGTCAAGCAGAACCCTTCATGAGCCCATGCTGCCTTGGCCTGACCCCCTGTTTTCCCGTGCGTGCTTTATGATGTCACTTAGGATCATCTGCTCCATGACCTTCCCCAGCACTAAGGTCAGGCTGACAGACCTGTAGTTTCCAGAGTCTTCCTTCCTGCCCTTTATATAGGGAGGCATCATATCGGCCAACCTCCAATCCCCTGGGACCTGCCCACTAGACCAGGACTGCTGATAGATGGAGAATGGCTTAGCAAGCTTCTCTGCCAGCTCCTTCAGCACTCTTTCATGTAACCTATTCCGCCTCACAGACCTGTATACGTCTAAATGGAGCAGGAGGTCTCTAACCATTTATTCCTGAATTATGGGGACTTCAATCAGTTCCCCATCTCTGCCATCCAACTCAGGGAACTAAGTACCCTGAGGATGGCTGGTATGACTATTAAAGGCTGAGGCAAAGGCAGCATTAAGTACTTCAGCCTTTTCCTTTCTGAACCAGTTGCCCCAAGGCTCTGAAGTCCTTCTTGAGTCCCCTCAGGTTTCTTGAAGAGATTTCTTCATTGCTCACCTGGGACACTACTAAAGCAGGCTAGTCACAACCTGTACCAGACAAGTGATTTTTCTGGTGACATCTCTTACCTTGGCCCTGGGAGGGAAGCAGACTTCCCTCTGAATTTGGTCAAGCCAGCATATGGGGCCCCCTGTTCCCCTGAGAGTGGAGTCACCCATCACCACCACTCTTCTTTTTTTCTTTTTTTGTACAGCTGGTCATAATATGAGATGTTCTGGGACTCTTCTGCAGGAACTCTTCTAACTTGGATGATCCCTTATCATCATCTTCCTCACTTTCCTGATCCTGAAGTACCAGACCTCATATCTATGCTTCTTTCAGCATTGTCCACATCTGTTCTCTTCTATTCTTGAAGCCAAAAGTGGCTACACATATTCAATTCTTATTCATAAGTTACTTGAAAATGTAAATCAATCTATTATTATCCACCCCCTAAGGTCTTCCATATAATTTAATTTTCCTTACCTTATGGAGTAAAAGAAAAAAAACAAAACAGTTTCTTTAATTGCAAAACCACACTGAATGGTTATGAGGTAGAGGATGACTGGAGCCTCTAAGCAATTATCCTAAGGATGAAATTTATTCTTTTGCTTATCATATTAAACTAATTCATATTTATCTGTACAAGTGGAGTAACAATGTATATAGTTCCTAGAGTATCCTGGGACGTTTAGGTACAAATAAAAGAAGACATTTAAAAAATAACTAAAGAGGAAATAATTGACAACTGAAGAAGGATTGTTTTTCAAGACCAATGAACTTCTGCACTTTAAAAAAAACAAACAAAAAAAGACAAATAAAAACCCAAACCCACATGAAGCTCTTTCAAGAGAGAAGTCAAAAATTTGTAGACATGAAGAATTATGGAAAAATGAAAAATTAGGAAAAACATTGAGGGACAAAAGGATGGAACAAGTACAGAAGAAATGAGACTTTGAGAATTGAAACCAGGTAAAAGTAACAGAAACACATGTGGAACATTTAAATGTAATTGAATTTGTTAATTTCTATAGAAAATATTATTGTTTCAAAATATGACTTGAATATAACAACTGAAATGTAGCTTCAGCTTGAAGGAACCTAAATTTACAGGTCTAGATGCAGGTGACTACATGTTAACTTGCTTATATTTCTATTGCCATTATAGTCCATGGAGACTCAATTCAGGTGAAATAAATGTGTCACGTATGACACTCTAGTTGTGCACATTGGGCATGCTTGCTGTTGTATGTGATGTAGAGATTCCTATCTGGTCTCCATCTACTACACAAACTTAGGTCTCCTGTAGGTCCTCTGTAATATCTACAAGCTTCTAAAGATGACCCAGATATCATAAGTTACCTGAAATGGCACTTCTTGCCTATGTAAAGGCTATTGAACTGAAGGGTAGCTAGCTGACTGTACATATCTACAGTGGGCTGCGTAGATGTGCAGATTTCCTTTACTGCCTTGACTATATAATTAGCTGTTCTGGGAGTTTTGATACCTAGTCCACATGTAGGAAGAAAAACTTAGGTCTCTTAATCTGAAGTTAAATCCAAACAGATTGTTTGAAGTGTAGTTCACCCACAAGGCAGAAGACAGAAACTGAAGGCTTATGAACTGTAGCATGGGGAAAAAAAAACCCAAAACAATAAAAACCAAAGAACAAATAAAAACAAAGAAACAAATAAAAGCATGCCACTAACTGACGAACTCACTCCAATTAGCTCTTAATTACATTAATTTTTAAACACAATGAAGAAAATGTGAAGCAAAGGTTTTGACACAAATCTTGATTTCACATAATGTGAACATAGTGAAAAGAAATAAATAATGAAGCAGATTCTTTATAAACAGGTTTTTCATCATACAAACATGTGATAGTTTAATCAGACTCTTAAAGTGAAAAAGTGTAACTGCTTTTCATGTTGGTCACCTGTGGAGAATATTAACAGGAAGAATAGTAATTTTAGTGCAGTGGGTGCTCCTAGTGTAGGACTCCAGATGTTGTGAAATCTTAAGCCAGAAAAGCTATCCTGAAACTGGATTGCTTGATGACAGACTGTCAGAATGTATTAAGGTTCTTAAGATAACAAGAAATGCTATGTGATAGGTAAAAATGTCTTGTGTTTCTAACTTACTGTGTCATTTTGAATGTTGTGATAGGAGATGCCTAATATCACTGTGATGTGCTTGATTCTGCAAATGGGCTTGTTAATTCCGCTACTGACATTCTGTATCATGAGCAAGATAGTTTACTTTTCCTAGTTTTCCAGTTCTGCCTTAGCAAATCTCATTCTTTTTGTATTAGCCCAACATTAGTCAAAAGTAATATAAGCTCTCAATTATTTTCAACATGACTTTGTGTTTAAATTTCATCTCAACTATTTTTTCCTCACACCTTCTCAATTTTCCTGAATTTACATGCATGCAAACATATTGATAATAAATATGTATTGTTCTTCTTGCCCATGGTATGAAATATATAATATCAGGAAAATCTCTCTTATGAGAAAAGTTCACTTGTTTAAAAAGTGTGCTTTGAAATTTGTCGTGTTGAAGAGGCTGCCTTAGGGGCAACCTTAAAGCCAACAGAGAGGAAAAATTAAGCAGTGAAATTGCTTAGCTGATACTCATAGAACTTCAAATTAAAAGCAGATATAGAACCATAGAATCGTAGAATAGTTAGGGTTGGAAAGGACCTTAAGATCAGTTATAATAAGGGTAGGTGACTTTAGAGATAATTTCATGAGCATTTTATTACTCTGTCCATCACATCTTTGCCTTTCTGTACACTTCTTTCAGAATTATGGCTTAGACAAGTAATTTCCTTGCTGTTTTTCAGGTGCATGCTCTTCCTTTATTTGTTGTTTAGACCCACGAGTACTGCCAACCTTTCTTCTACAATAGTTGGGTATCTCAGTCACAGGAGTTGTCCCTCAGAGTATGAGATGAATCCAGAGTACAGTTATTTAACTATTTTAGTAGATGACACAGAGTCAAGGAGAAAATTTTTAGTTAAGAACTATTAATGTTAGCTGACTTCCTGGCTCTATATTGTATGGCTTTATTTTCTTCAAAGTAAGAATGCTCCTGCTTCTTAGCTGCATGACGTAAGACATCCTGAACCCCTTGATCACCAGGTAAAGTTTGTTTCACAGCCTGTTTTCACTTTGCAATCTAGATAGGCCTGCCCTACAGTCAGGGAATACAGACAAGAATATATAGGAGTGGGTGTGCTCCTAGGGAGTTAAACAATTTCTGGATGTGGTGAAATTTTTTTCTGTCCTGGAGAAACCTGAAGGATGAAGCCTAAATACTTAAACAACTAATTAAAAAGCTTAAATTAAGGTAGAATGAGATTGGACTATCTTGACTCCATCTGATTACTAATCAGCTCCTTCTCTTGAGTTTAATCAAGCTCTTGTTAGAAACATTAAGTCTCCATATTGACACTGTCAATCATTTTCTCATCTCAAACTGTGGGGATTTTTGGTTTTGTTATTTTTGGGGGGGCTTTTTTGTTTTTTGGTTTTTGAGTTTGGTTTTTTTTTTGGTTGGTTGGTTTTTTTTTGTTTTTTTGTTTGTTTGTTGTGGGTTTTGTTGTTGAGTATTTTTTTCCTCTGATTTGCCTTTTTTTTGGAGGGGTTGTCTTTGCTTTGGGGGTTATTTTTGTACTTGGTTTGGGTTTTAATATACCCAAAATACTATGGTGGTTAGGAGCTTCTTGGGCTATTAGGATACTAACAGCTGAATCTCACATAGTGCCTTTATATCCCTCTATAAAATACTTACTAGGACTGGCATCATCATAATAATGATTTCCCTTTACTAAGAGAAAATGACAGTGTGGCCACTGTAGATAAATAAGCAACTTTACTAAACTTTAGTTACTCACATTAATTTACCTGAAGGATTGTTTTTCCATTATGTCCTCCCTTGCTTGATTCTTTCTTTCCTGCCTTCTTACTCTCCTGCCCTCCTTTCTATTATAGCAATCTGTTATGCAGGTTTTAAAATACTTAACAGTAATTATGATGGCATGTAGTTCACCAGCAAAAAGAGATTAGCATGCACTTTTGGTATGGAGTTAAAGTAAGTTAGGCAGGTTGTGCTGCTCTCAGGCAACTGTGTTGCTCTCAGTAGATATCCCCTTTCAGAGAAAAATTAAAAAACAGAAGCTCAGTGCACTCTGAAAAATACGTATTTGTCTACATCTTATAAAACTACACTGCAATTTGTCTATTTTTTTTTTATTCTTGTAGTGTCCCTTCCTTTATAGTAGTAATAAATAGGAAAGCAGTCTGAACTTCTGGAAGGAAAAAAAATAAAAATTAAAAGGCTACTTGCTTAGGTTAGTAAACAAAAAGGAAAATCTCAAACTAACATTTATTACACTTACACTTCTCTTTTTATTAATGTTCTCTTATTTTCTCTTTTTTTTTTTTTTCAATTTTTGTAACTCTTTGTATGTCATGAGCTCTGGTAGGGTGATATTATCTTAATCAAACAGCAAGTATCAGTCATAAAAAGACCTATGCTGGTTTACTTTAGCCTCAACTGATGAAAGAAATGTAAACCTTCAAGAAAACCAACACTACTGTACCAGTGTTTATATACGATTTGCACTTTTATATGTTAATATATCCATCTAACACAAGGATCCCTACGCATTTTTGTCTTTATGACATGAAAATACTTTAAACAAATAGAGAAAATCTTAATGAATAAAAATATCAGAACCAATTTACCACTGTTTAGGAATCATTTGAATTCTTGTTCAAAGGAAAAAAATCTGTGATTCTGGTTCAGATTGGTTCTGAACTGAAGCTGTTCCCGTTGTTCACAGTTTGGCTGAAAGGCTTGCTCCAATAGCTTTTCAGGGTGGAGAGGTGAAAAAGGAGGGCCTGATCAGTGATCAGTAACCAGACATTAAGAATTGATGGTGCAGAAAAGGTTGAATCCAGCAGCAGTGGAAACAGCTGCTGTCTGTTCAGGTTCTGCAAACATGACAGGGACAGCCCCCATTTACTACAATTAAATGTTCCAGTCTCACCCTAGTAAAACTCATTATTCAGACCAATAAGCATATTTAAAATTCAAATACATACAATTACAATTAGAGTGTTAATAATTTTGGAACCTCTTTCACAATTTCATGCTGCAGCTTGAATGGTAACAGCCCATAAGAGCAATTATAAAGGCTTCTGTCTCAGAGATTTGAGCAAAACTACTGCAGGGAAATCCAACTGGCTTTTGAATTTTCAATATGTGTCTGCGGAGATTTTGCAATGCATACCTAAGTCTTCCACACATACACACACAAGGAAAGTGTATGGTTGCTTGATTTTTGTTAAACTTTATTTTATTAAATATTATACATGCATGCAATTCTCATACATGCATGTATATTATTGAATAGTGTAGGTTATATACAACTCAGACACATTTTTGAGGCTTTATAGATTCAGACACATATGTTATAATTTCTTAGGCAAAGGAGAAAAGAAAGCAACTATCTGGTTTACCTAAGAAAAACAGAAAAACTTAGTCTGATCTGTCCTCAATTAGTTTTATTCAGTCTATGAGTTAGAAAAAAAGTATTTAAAAGCACAGACTTTAAGAAAGCAGCTGATCTCTTCCACAGGAGTCACTGCAGGAAAAACAGAGGCAACCACATGGGATACCAAATTATCCAGGGAATTTGAAAGGTAATCAGAGGCATTTTAGTTCCTCTAAGTTAGCTGAAATACAAATAGTTTTTGTACTTATGTATGCTGAAGCACAATGGAACTGAAAAGGGCAAGCATGGGTGAGGAGGCATAACTGAGGAACTTGGCGCTGGTTTCGTGAGGAATCTTAGAAAATCACATTCAAAAAGGAAAGTATCTATTAGATCTTTCTTTTTTTGTTGTTGTTGTTTTGTCATTGTAAGCCAAAAGTCATACAGCTTGGCTGTTTTCCTAAACTATAAAATAAACCACAATGTGCATACAGCACCATTTGCAAACACTGCAGTTAATTATTCTTTTATTGTTGTTGTTTTTCTTTTTGTCAGAAAACTGGGAGCTATATCCCTGAGTTTTTCTGTGTCTGCTGCATATTCTTCTCATGCTTAAAAAAGGAAAGGACAGACATAAATAGCATTCAGTAATATAGAGAAACTAAACTTTTCTCTATAACGGTAAACCCTCTAACCACATTCTCATGTCAGTGTCTCGCACCATGAAATTTCACAAATGTCTACGTTACATAGGCTTTAATAATAGAGTGAATGATGATTAGCAAAATAATAAACTTTTTGGTCTAAGAAACGTGCAAAATAGGCCCACAATTGATTAACTACCACAGCTTTTGATCTCATAGTTTAGTAATTTTCTGTGGACATCAAACATGAGTAACTAAAGTGGCATGGCCAAACTGTCATATTTCTTTGAGTTCCATAGTCTTTTTAGTGCACAATTTTTTATCCGTTTCTTTTTATCACAGTTGCTTTTATTGTTATAATGATATTTAATACATGGATCATACTTCTATCTTTGAGATAGCAGAAAATTAACTCCACTGTCAGATAGTGGGTCTTTCTAAAAAGTGCTGACAGTAGATTGCCTCTCAATGCTTTCTTTCCCCTCTTTTCTCTTGTTATATATATATATTTATTAGCTTTTTTTCTTTTAAGATAAATTGTTTCTGGAAAGCATGATATTTTTTTTTTAACCATCTCAAAACATTAAAAAAAACCTCAACACAAACAACCAAAACTCTAATTAAGAAAACATTAGAGTGTGTTCATAGAGGTTTTTTTCCCAGAAAATAAACCTCAAATATTTTGTGGACTCCTCCTGACTCTTATAGATTCATCAAGAACAGCTCAATTTCATCTACCCACCACCTTTCTCAGGATGGTAACTAATGCTTTTAAAAACTTAGATTAGCTTTTATCCTAAACTTCCTAACAAATTATTCCCTGGCACCAGTCACCTCAGCAGGTTAAAGTTAACTTTTAATTCACCTAGGTGAATGCTTATTCACTTCAGGTCCGAGAGGGCATTATCAGCTACACAGCAGCTTTTGTACAGGATGGTACTATTTAGTCAGAACAAAAACAGTTCAGAGAAACAGTCTTTCAAAACAAGAAATAGACTAGATGACTCTTTCCTGGGAAGAAATTTCTGCAGGCGTCTGTCCTATTTTAGAGATTTACATTACATTTCTCCTAATTTAATACCTGTAAACCACTGGAAAGAATTATGGAATAGGAGTACCGCCAATGTAGGACACACAAAACTTTTAAAATATTAACTTCAAGGCTGTGGATAACTCTAAATCACAACCTTCACTTCTCCCACTTTCAGGACCCCAGTCCATACCATTTGCATACTTGCAGTTTCTTACATTTACCTGAGAGTACTACAGCATGGAAACACTGAATAGTGGTCATCAAAATACATTTCAATCACATTAATTTCTTTGAGTTTTCAGTCTTGCACAAATGCTGAGCTCTAGAGAAACTGTTCTAGTCGTTCACACTTTCCATGGCACTGATGTCACAGTGATAGCACAGTGAATAGTGCATGTTTCAAAGCACAGCATCATTTTTAGATTCACCTGTTCTTTCCTCTGAACTTCAATCAAACTGTTTGAATGTTTAACTTTTTTAACTTCCTCATGGTTACACAAAAATATTAATATAGGAGAACATGGAAGTGCCCCTGAAAAGGAAATGAAGAGTTTCACTTACCGCACTGGAAGTACGCACCAATCAATCTCAGCTGCCTGTGTGATTAGGTAGGGTGAAGTGGGGGTACAAAGAAACTAATCAACACTAAGCCTAATGTCATTAATGGAAGAACATGATTAATGTTCATGAGAGTACATATTACAACCACTGTGAACACAGACAGCATAGTTTTAGGAGCAAATTTATAAAAGAAATAATTACTATTTTGTTAGAAATGTTAGCTTAGGTCATGCCTTTTAGCATGGTAACTTTAATTGCTTCTCAGAAATCATCCATGTAATTCATATGTATTTTTGGAAATGCGAATCTATTCAGAAATGGCAAATTAAAACAAAGAAATAGAGCTTTACGTCTGGTTGAGAGAACTCAGGTCTTGAGTGAATGTTCTTTTTCAGTCTGTTCATAAAACAAGAACCTGCATATTCTAGATCAGCAAAACAGAATGGCAGTCTGATATGAAATAAATTAGTAGATTCTCATCTTTTGGCTGCATCAGTTCTCTGCATTAAATTCTTCCAATTTAAACATATATTTATTGGACACATGAACACATCTATGAAAAGAATAGAAAGGTGATAAATTGAATTAAATCTCACTGGATAATTTAACATTTGAAGTAGCCAAGCTTGGCCTCTTTACTCCCAAAGCAGAATTCAGCAATACTGACTTTGCTATCTGTTATTGTATTTATTTTTTTCACAGAATTTAGTATTACTGATAATAAGACATATAAAAATCAGTACAGGACAAGATATCAGTATGTTCATTTCCCTGGTCCCCATTCTGAAGTAGAGAATCAATGGAACTAGTTGTTTTGGTTGTGGATTTACATATACAGTTTAATGAAAACTACATGGGTATTTATGGACAGTCTTCATAGGCTGATATACAGTTGTGTGCATGACAAAACTATGTGACCCCTATGCAAACTATGATGTTTTCTCGTATGTGGGTTCCCTAGTAATCCCAACAACTTTTTATCACACATGGAACACATATAGGAATGGTTTATAAAAAGACCACATGTGTCTGTATCTCACATATGTGTTTGTTATTATTCATTTTTTTCTGTAATAATTTGTTATTAAAAGCTATATAATTGTGGCAATATTATTACTATGGGGCTTTCTTGGTTCTTTGAAAGTTATACAAATCTGTGGGGAAATAAAAGTAGCACCTGCTCAAAAACTCTCTATGTTTATTACTAGTGGTCACATGGAATTAAAATAACAGTTAAATATTGAATAACAAAATTGAAAAGCATGGACCAGTGAATATCAGATATCAAATTTTACAAACAAAGGACTTAAAATGTCAAAAAGAATTTTTCAACTTCAGTATTATCTTTAGGCATGTGGAGGATTCAACGTGAATCTGTTACTGAATGACAAACAGAAGAGGAATCCAACCAATCCCCAAGCCACTGCAGTCATATGCCAAGTGTCATTTTTTTGAGAAGGACAGAAGTCTCAAAGCAAGGTGCTGACAAAGAGAAATGTTGTACAAAGGATCTAACATGTTAATATTCCCCTAAGTGGGAATATTATACAGGCCAAAAGAAAAAACATGACATATCCTACTCCTGGGGCAGCCCTCTCAACCCTTGCTGACTCAGAAATCCTGAACAGAATAAAATAGAAGTAAGCTTTGTTACTTCATCAAAACTAAATCTGTCATATGAGCTAATCATCTTTTTATTTTCTCATCTCTGATGCTAAGCAGAAATTCAGAGATTGTTAATCAGTATATGTGATACATGAGAAAATTCAAGTGGAATTTGAGCAACAATATAACATATATGACAATGCCAAAAAGGACCTTAACAACTGAATTAAATAAGTAAAGGTATTAATATAAGTATCTCACCACATATTTAAGTCACTAAAGTAAAAATGTGCAAATGAGGCTTCCTGTTGCACATTATAAATAAGATCTACAACCTATTATGTGATCAGTTTTACATACATGCATAACAGAAGAGGATGTCTACTAGGTAATGATGGAAAGAGGGCTCAGAAGTGGTTGTCCAGATCACATCTACAGGAATCAGCAAATATTAGTAATTTCTTAATAGGCTTTCAGGTTTGGAAAGGCACACAACTTGACCACAATAAGAAAGTCCCCACAATCCTCAGAGATACTGGAAATCTTTTTTCTCCCAGTACTTTTGATTCAAATGTTGATTAGAAACTGACAAGAGGGAACAGCTCTGAAATTCTCTGTCTTTGCTAAATGCTTTGTTATTTGTTTATGCATCTGTATTGGCAGGCAGTCTCAGTTATACCTGACTTCCAGGCAGCCCACACATCATTCAGATTTCAAGTGTAGATGCTGTAGTCTCTAGATGGCACTCTGCACGGAAACTTTCTTTGGTGTCATAGACCTTAGAGGATCAACTCCAAGCAGCCTGGCAGGTAACATTTCCTGGCAAAACAAAACAAAGCAAAAGAAAACAAACCAAAATATTAGCATTTTATTAAAACCACTATATATTTCTCCCTATTAGATGGAACTACCTTTACAAAGTCAGTGATACAGAGGATATGTAATAATCAGAAATCAGTTGCCAGTAATTTACTCATTTCCCATTCTGAGGAAGTTGTTTTGCTCTCCATTCTGGACCTTTGCTTAGAAAGATCATCATTGTCTTATGCATCAGGTCCTCTGCCTCTCTTTGGGCTGACCTGTTAAGGGAAGAACCAAAATATTCTCTTAGTAAAAGTTATAGGAATAGCAGCAAGCAGTGAATCATAACAGGGGCAGATGTCTTCAGCAAAACAAATTATGCAGATCCAGTATCTGCATTATGTACAGTTTGGATGCTTTACTTCAAATTAGCTCGTCTGGTCCCCTGGACTGAATACCATCCTGGAGTGGGAGCACATTAAGATCCTGGATCATGGTTTTTAGTTTATCTGAATGGATTAGATGTATATTCTTCAGAATCATAACCTAAGTACAGGAAGTGGATATGATCTGGAGATTTATTGCAGAAGTATTCCCCTGATCCAAAGTAAAATACTGATGTACACATATGAACAGGCAATTTCTTTTTTGTTATAGTGGCAGATTCAA
Source organism: Coracopsis vasa (assembly GCA_026283785.1). NCBI lineage: Eukaryota > Metazoa > Chordata > Aves > Psittaciformes > Psittacidae > Coracopsis > Coracopsis vasa. Next base: position 17,537 of record JANHGB010034534.1, read on the forward strand.
GTAGCTGTCAAAATATGAGTTACATTCACAACATGTAGGTTGTTTTTTTTTCTCACTCTATAAAGTGATGGAGCCTATTCAATGATTTTCTTTTTTTTTAATTTTAGTTTTATTTTTTAATTAGATACTTTTACAAGCTGTCACTCAAGCCACTTTTTTTTTTTGTGTGTGTGTGCGTGTGTGTGCTATTAACATTTTGTTGGGTTTAGACGCAATTATTTCTCATTTCAAAAAATCCAGATATGAGAAACAGAAAAATATGCATAATTTAACGTAAAAAAATTCTACCATAATGTGCTGGGTTAATCTTGGCAAACAGCTAAATGTCCACCCAGCTGCTCATTTGTTCCCCTACTCCCTTATGGGAATGGGGAAGAAAAATAGGAAGAACAGGAATAAAGAAGGTCATGAATCAAGATAAGCAGAGAGCTTTACCTTTGTGGGCAAAAGAAACTTGACTTGAGGAAAATTAATTTATTGCCAAATAAAATATTTAATTATTGATAATAATACTGCTAGTGGTAAACAAAAAGGATCAACTCCACTCCTCCAATTCAGCTTCCTCTCCCTATCCCAGGTGGTGCAGCTGGATGAGGTGGTGATGGGCTGTAGTCAGTACACAGAGGTTTCTTTTTGCTGCTCCTCCTTCCTCATACTCTTTGCCATTCCTCCACTGTGGTCTCTTCACCTGGCTGTAGGGAATATCTGCTGCAGCACCTGGAGCACCTCCTCCACTGGGCACAGGGTGGCTCTGACCTCTTCTCACAGAGGCCATCCCTGCAGCCCTCAACAACAAGGCCACCCCTGACCCCCTAACTACCAACAACCGGGCATGTCAACCCAATACACATGAATATTCTCTTTCCTTACATCTCCAAAAGGATCAAGTTAGAGAACTACCATAATTTTCCTCCCACTCTTTTCAAGTCCTTTTAAAAGAAGTATCATATAAAAATAAAGGAGAAGAAATGGTTATGTTGTACTCCATGCTAGTCTGGACTAAGCTGCAATTTTGGGCAGCAGATTTAAAAAAAAAAAAAAACAACACAAAGAAAAAATAATTGGAGAGAGTTCAGAGGAGGGACAAAGAAATAATAAAAGGTCTGAAAAATAACGCAGTTGATAAAAAGCTAAGCTAACTGTGCATGTATGTTCAACAGTCAAAGAAGACTGAAAAGGCATATTATTGTCCTTGAATCTAAAAAGCTGTATTTTAAGGAAGGCTGGGACCAGTTATTCCCCTTAGCCAGTAATAAAAGGAAGACAAATGATAGCCTCCAGTTGCAGAAGAGAATTTTGGTTAAATATCGGTAAAACTTAAAAGTTATGCTAATTGTCAGGGAAGCTTTGGTAGAGATACTTGAGGTTAGGGTTTCGCACCCATTCATAAGCAATATTTCAGGGGTCCTGAAATCAAACTTGCTGGACTGTAGTAGTTGACCAAATGAACCTTCTAGCCCAAATCATTGCTGTATGTGACTCCATGCCTTGTGAAAAGTGAGCATTCTTCCAGTTCCAAAAAAAAGCTTTTTGATTTTTACAAAACAGAGTGCACTGTATCTGTACACTGGTGGAGGGAGTTGGAAACAAGAGGTGGCGCAATTCTGATATGTCTGTTTACCTTCATGAAGTGGTTGCCTTGCTGCACATTCTAGGCCAGTATGTTGCTTAAAATCTTATTTTTATTAGTTCATGATGTAGGTAGGGCTCTAGACACAAAATGGTGAATACAGCTTTCTTTTAAGCTACAGGATTGGAAGAGCAGGAACTGAGAACCTTCTTATATTGTCTCATCAATGTATTACATTATCAACTGACAAGATAAGAGGAAAGTTAAGTCTTCATACTTGGCCAGCTTCCTACTGGGGATACACATGGATAACTTGTACTTGTCGTAACGCACAGCCTACAACATTTTCTAAATGTTATCAACAACTTTTTTTATAATTATTGTTTTTTTCTCCCTAAACATAGAAAGAAGAACTGATTTTAAAATACTGCATGATTTTGCATACAGACACCTCTGTTCTGAAATGAGATCTGCATATACCAAAACTTCCATAGGAATCATCTAGTAGTTACTACAGATCCACGTGCACACAGAAATATATCGTCAAAGATATTGTTAAAAGATTATGTTCTTAAACACAGTTTCTGGTTTTGAAATGTCTTTTTTTCTCTATATACAACTCAGTAAAACCATATTAAATAGGCTAACTAGTACATATAAACCTCAACCAAAGACTGGCATTAAGCCCTTGCATGCTGTTGATCTGCGTGACTCAGAATCCAAACCCCAATACAGGTGTAGAACTCTGGTTTTATTCTTATGGGTAGTTTTACTATACTGATGCAAATTGGTTGTTTTCAGTGCAGTTACTCTTTAATTGTATTTATCATTTATATTAATATCACAATAAAGCCATTCTCTCTGAAGGTGATACTTGTATCTGATGAGGTAAATCAAAATCTCATACCTGCATATCCCTGAACTGAGTCTTGCAGCATGAAGCCATGTCTGTTAAAATATATATTTCAGGTATTGAGTTATATTTTATTTCTGAGATCTGGTCCACACAGTCTGACATTTATTGGGTTATTTTATTTTATTTCATATATGTTAACTTTTTCAATTGTTACCTTTAGGTTCTCTTACCTTTTCTTTCCTTATCTCCCCTAGCCTTTTCCTTTTACATTCAGGTACTCATGCAGTTTCACTCTGGCTTGCCACTCCAGGCATTGTGCATGTTGCAGGAATTCTGCCAGTGCTCCCTGAGGCCCACTATTTTCTCTGTCAGCTTGCCTCACAGACCCAGCAGAACTGAACATTTCAGAATCTGATCTCAATCAATACTTAGCTCCCAACTGTTCATTTTCACGACAGATCTGGACTATGCTGAGTCACATTCTGTTATTTTTTTCTTATTCATCATTCTGCTGCCTGGTCAGAGAGTAAACTGTGGCTTCTTGGATTATGCTTTGCATCATCAAAAGTTATAGAAAAATATAAATCTATCTCTTTGTACGGACATCTTTGGCAAGATGCAGTCATATAAACCAGGCCCAAATGAAGAGTTTGGATTTCTTCTACTGCATTTTCCCAAGGCATGAAAAATATCTTCAACTTCATAAAAAGACGCATTTTATCTTCACATATAATACATTTCCAACACTACTCTATCTCTTCCATTAGCTTCTATGCCCACCTTGCTGCTTGTAAGGCCATGTGATAGTAAAATTGACAGAAATTGTATCTTTCATTCTAGGTAGGCAATGCTGACATTTCCTGTCAATGATATAAAGATAGTTATTTGTTTCCATCTCAAAATATACTCTACTATTACTACTTAATATAAAAGATTGCATGGCATAGGTATTACCTCCTATTCTGAATTTTTTCCTTGCTTCACCAGTTTCCACAATAACAAGTTTAAGAATATTAACAAAAAAAAAAACCAAAACGTTATCATGTACTTGGCATAGTAACTGCCTGTTAAACAGTATGCATTATGAAAATTATAAAGGAAACGGTCATATTTTGCTTATCTCTGAAGATACAGTAAAAACAGTAGCCAAAGGGCTAAGTTGAAAGTCAACTGTAAGGAGAAAGAAGGGAAAAAGAAACTTGGGAAGAGTCTCAGATTAATATGTTCTTTGGAGTTCTTCATAGACTTGTTGAGATGGTTTTTTTGTTGTTTTGTTTTGCCCCCATCTCAGTGCAGCCTAATTTTTGCTTTTCTTGCACTGTTTTTCTTTTTCTTATTGTTTCAAAGGCCTGTTAATAATTTTTACCCAAAGATTCGTAACACCTGCATTCATATACCTACTTTTCCCTGTGATATTTTTCATGCAAGAGAATTGTACTCAACAGTAGTCTAACAGTGGAAACACAATTTTCTTTTTAAATTACTATTGCATATGAAGACTAGTGAAAGAGGATTCAGCTATTCAGCAAGAGAGGGTTGCTATCAATCATCTGCACTGAAAAGACAGATTTGTTTTATGTCTTTTTTTCCAGTCTGAGATGAATGGGTCGTTTGTGATAAGGCAATTAACACCAGTAGGCTCACCAAAAAAATGGAAGAGTTTAGATTTCTATATAAGAAAAGAAGACTAGAGAGAAGTGAAATTAGTTGACCTAAGACAAAGTTTTGAGTTTTGATGTTGAAGGAAGCTGTCTCTATCAATGCAGCTGTATAGGAACACACCTATAGCATTAGAAGAAACAATGCTCATAAACATTTCTGACACTAGTGTCAATCAGCACAGGATAACCTTGCTTCCTTGATATTGCCTTCCTTGATCCTCCAAAAATAGTGGTCACATCTAATATACATGCTAGAAATTATCTCAGTGCTAACACATGAAAAATGCACAGAAATTGATTAGGAGAGTAAACATTAACTTGGGCCAAAAGCTTATCAGAGATCGCTCAAGCAATTAATAGTACAGGCAGCTGAGCTCAGTAACAAAGAATGCTCACTATCAATACATGGCTTACTAGATTTAGGTTTCCTTAAGGAATGTACGTGCTACCTGCACACACAATTTCATGCATTTTACATGCAGAACCCTGTATCCATGGCACACTTTATCTAAGTTATTTCAAAATTAAGGGATTATGAAATATATTTTTTTTCTACCAAGACAGAAAAGTTTCCATTGCTGCTTCATATATTTACAGTCATTCATTATATCTATACTACCTACCTAGTATAAAGTCATTGTTTCTCTTTGCAAAGCACATCCAAAGCCCTATCAGCCACCAGAAGGCCACAGTAACCAGATATGGATCAGTTTGGACTAACCTGGTCTGGGTGTGTCCCTTGCCCTCAGGATAGTTCTGTCTAGTATAGACGGTATCTTTGAAGAGATGGGGAAAGCGATCTGATTAATATTCTTTATCTTAACATCCAAACATACCTACTTATCCAGCCTTCCACAACCCAACACAATCATGTTGTTGCTGCCTCTTTGAAAGCACTACTGATGGCATTAGGATGTAACATTTTGCAGAAGTTGCATTATCCCTACTTCTAATTTCTGTGAACTGACAGTGGCTTCCATCATATTATCATCACACAGCAACTGTCTTCCTTGTGTGGCTTTCATTTACTCTGGCACAGACCTTTATGTGCAACAGGTGTAGCAAGTTTGGTTGCTATACCTGCTGTTGCTATTTCCTGCAGCTCCTTGTTAAAGGCTGGGAGATGTGTGTATAAAAGAGAGCAGGTGGTAGAGAAAGGTTCAGTGAGAGATGCAGTGAACCTGACCATGGAAAATTTAGAAATCAACAACAATTGATACTTACAAAGTTGGAAACTGGAATTTTGACATACATTTTGTACTTAAAGGCTGTTCCAGTACCTTGTCCTAAATACTTGATCCAAATTCTGCTGAAGTCACTATAAAGATTCCTATTGAACTCAAGCAAATTTTATTTCCAACTTTAAAAGCAGTATGGCTATTTCCTCAATTGGTCTATACTGAGCTAGTGCCTCACATGGTGCTATGAGGCATAGTGCATCTTTCTGAGGTATCCTAAACCTAGCGCTGATTTAGTTACAGCAGATAGATAATACATAAGAGGCTGACATGCTTCCTCTCCCTCCTTTTTTTTCCCTGTGACTTAATGAAAAAGGTTGATTGTGGCCAGAGACTAAAATTAACATGTATGTACAGATATAAGCAAGAATGGAGAGAGGGAGAACAGTTTAAAGAGTATTCAGCTAAAGCTAGAAATATTTAAGACTGCAGGGCTTGAAGAAATGTATAACACAGAGCAATTGCAGGACTTCTTGTTATCTCTCAACTGCTACTTAGAATTTTTGAGAGCTGAGGAGGTTTGGTTCGTGTATCAGAGAGCTAGTGAATGATACTTTTCAGTTAAACCAGTTTTCAATAAAAGGGAAAAGAGGAACCTGTGAAAATCTACACTGATGAACATAAAAGCAATACACGGAAAGATGCTGCTAGCTAATTATAAAACAAACAGTGTGTAAGTACAAAGAATACAATAGTGAAACAAGAATGAGAAATTACAGATTTTTCAACAGCAAACTATGTAGAACTATCTTGGTTACATTTTTTAAGAGGTGAGAAGGATGGAATAGAGTTGATAGAAAAACCACAGGAATCTTTATTTAGTAAAAGCTGTTGACATAAACTTATAAGGAAACCAGAGAAATGTGTTCTAATGTAATGATTGTAAAGTGGCTGCACAGCCAGCTGAAAATAAATAAACACATGAATAATAGCTACCTTTTCAAACTGGAAAAATATTTCAAATGAGGTCTCCCATGACATACCTCCACTCCACAATGCAGTGCTTTGTTACAGATACCAAAGGTAATGCAATGCTATTCAAAGGCATTCTCACTAATGCAGCCTTCCCAGTATTGGTTACTTGTTTTACAGATACACCTGTTTTGATTTTGAACATAATTTACTCAAAGGTAATAGCAGTATGTTTGTCTAGCACTGCAATACACTGCATATCCAATGAACCTGTTTTGGAAAAATACTATTTACTATTTATATTAATATCTCGTATGGTGAAATAGACAAACCCACTTAAATACATGGGCTGTCACCAACCCTGGCAGAATTATAAAATATATAAAAAATAGGATTAGAATTTAGAATTATCATGATGAATTGTAAAAATGAGATGAAATCAGTAAGAGTAAATTCAATATAAAAGTAGGAAAAATACTGCATTGAAAAGAAATCAAATGTGGAAATGTAAAATGGAGATATAGATGGAGCAATAGCCTGAATAGCTGAATAAAACCAGAAAGTTAATCAAAATAGCAAATCTTATTTTGAAGTACGTTAAGAAAATGGCTGTAAACAAGGAAGCCAAGTATTTCCTCTCCCCTTAAAAATAATAAATCCTTAAAACAAAATCTGAGAATTATTTGTAATCTCCACAAAGTCTCTTTCTTAAAGAGTATCCATTGCCCTCAGAAAGTATTTTCTTTTCTTAAATTATAAAGAACATAAAAGAAACCATAGGCATTTCTGGATTGCATCTCTAGAATATGCAGAAGGTAAATCTTTTAATATTCTTTTTTTTCTTGTTCTGCAGACCTCTAAAAATCCCAAATTGAAGCAATTAGAGAAACCACACAAACTCATAGGATACTTTGGTGCTGTGCTTTTTTCAAAAAAAGACAAATCTTATCAGCTTATAAAATGAGATCTATAAAAAAGAGATTAAAGACACTGGAATTGTTTGATCTAGAAAAACTGAAAGCTGTTCTAGACTATGATAGCAGTTTTCAAATGCATAAAGAAAAGCTACTGAGAGGAGAGCAACTAGCTGCTTTCCAGATCAATGAAGGGCAGGACAAAAAATGACGCATTTAATTTTCACTCAAGCAGGTTTCCATGAAACACTGAATTATCTTATTCTGAGAGCCAGACATATACAACTGACAAGGTAATTTATTTTTCAGCACACAAAGAAAAGTGTATCAAAATCATGTCCATTCACTTCTACTCCTTATAAGAAAAGTGGAACTGTAAAATGAGTGTGTGTATTGAAGTCTGGTCCCACTTGAGCTATTGGCTTTGCTGAGATATGTCTCTTAAATAATCCAAATTACATGTGGAAGTACTTATTTTTTTTCCTGGGTCAAATCCTCAGTAATCTTGCAAATTTAGTATAAATCCTGAAGACAGAAAATTCAAATTAAACGAACATTTTGCAAAATTAGAATGCAATTTGAAGCAGAAATTCAAAATGCACTTCAAAAAAAAAAATACAGTCTCATGCTAAGATAAAAATAAAAGGAAAATGCAAAGTGAATATTGTCACTTTGATGTGTGAGAAATATAAAGTTCTACCAAAAAAATACCATGCACATTTTCATGTGACCAAAGTAACAGTAAATGACCAAGGTAACAGAGGTTTCATCACTATGATACCACACGCAAGTAAAATCACCTGTGCTGCTACACAAAAAAAAAAAAATAATACTTTAAAATGAAATTAAATTTTTTTTTTAAATTATCTTTTTGTCTCTTTTCCTCTCCTTCTGTCCCTGTCTGTTTCTTTTCATATTTTTTGTTCTTCAGTCCCTGCCTGCCCATACTGAGCTCTTTCTGGCAATAAAAATATATGCAAAGAGATAAATCTTTAATCCAATTCTGAGCACACAGAGATTTTCTGATCAGGCTTATGTTTGGCACAAAGTAAGTCCAAAACAAAAGAGAAGACAGAAAGATGGCTTAGCCTCCTACTGTCCTGAGGGCTCACTTCTGAATCCCAAATTGTTATGAGTTCTTATTGTCACAACACAAAGCAGTCCTTAAGAAATGTGTCAATCTAGTGATCCTTACACACTAGTATAGTAGTACACAGTGATCTGATGGTAAGAAGAGCCAGTATTTTGTATACCATGCAAAATATAATGTCTTTTGTTTATATTTTTAGTCTACTCTGAATCAATTATATACCTGCCCTCCACCTGTGTAATCTACTCATTTTGCTTACCAGCGCAGATCATCTTGATGTTTCCCATCTAGTTTAAGGATTTACCTATGTAAATACAAGTCTTTGCTAACAAGAGTAATGACTTCAGCAGAGAAGCCAATGAAGTCTATACAGAAACTTAAAACAAATGGCTGTTAATTTAAGGAAACAGAGACCAAAGCATGTTCTTCTTTTTAATGATGCTTTCTCAGCCAAAATCATTGTAAATAATGGTTATTAATTATTATTAATTAGTATTGCCATTTGTTTGCTGCAGTATATTTAAGTCCCAGATGAGATAAGTAAATTGTTTTAGTTATCAGAACATGTATGTGTTTTCTGGGATTAGTTAAAGGAGCATATTGCTGTTGCCCATTCACAGGGACTAGAAACATTGGTCATTTAATTCCTAGTGGTACATCCAGTTGTCAAGGCCATAGTTTGAAAACCTATGCTTCCAGAAGGCAGACAATTTTTTTTTTTTTCCTAGTTTATCTGTAACTGGGGATATTGAAAGTATTTGAAAGTAGCAAAATGTGTAGGAGAGATCATCCCCCATGCTTGTGAAAGTGAAGTTATTTGTGGTGACAGCACTAAATGATCATCTCCACAGTAATGATATGGACTGCTTGTGGCTGAGCCAGGGGCTGAAATGCACACGAACAAGCTTTTCCAATTCAAGGCACAGCTGTAAGCAACAGTAAACTTTTCTCCTCCATGAGTTGTCCTTTTTTTGCTTTTGAAGCCTTATATATATAAGTAAAATGGAATTCAGCTAACATAAAATCTAACTTACAGATACCCTACCTTGCTTCAGGCTCCCTTTATACACATTGGGGAGAAACAGATATCTTCAGAGAGCAATGCATTTCATGAAACAGATATCTAAGATTGGCCAGATTAAACTTTTTGGAGGTGCTAACCATAGATTCATTCTGAGAGGATACTTTTTTTCTCAACATAGTGAACACACAGTAGCTCCCACTGCACAATAAAAAATGAAGTTTCAAAACAATTCCAGTTACACTAAAACTCAAGTCTCAAGTACAAAATTATTTTCATTGCATACTGACCTCTTTGAGTGCAAGTCATAAAAATACACTAACCTTCAACGTTACATATTTATAATTCCGAAAACTGAAAATCTGCTGATATCACTGAATTATTTCACATTTTTAATTTTAAATTGAGAAAACACGACATCTGTAAAATTCTACAGAAGCTACAGAAAACAATAAAGCAAAGAAAAAGAAAAACAAACAAAATGCCTATGTAAGAGCAGATTTATTACATTCCTGAAAGACAGAGGTGAAAGCACAAGGTCATTTGATTGTATCCAGATAATTGACTAAGTTCTGATATTTCAAGTTGCTCACTGCAGCTGGGTCACTTTGTTTATGCAAAGGAGCCAGAAAATTCTGCTGGGAATATTGCAGCATCAATAATACCCTCTCTACAAAGCTTACATCTTACACCTTATTAAAAACTGTGCACACAAAAAACAAACACAAAAAACAACCAAAAAAAAACAAATTACAAAAAAACCCAAAAAGATAACAAAAAAGAAAAGCAAAGAGCAAAAGAAAAACCCCAAAACCAACAGAGAAAACCCATCAGCATCAAACTAATAGCTCAATCCCAGAAGATTCAGAATTCAGGGAACTTCAGCCCATATTAACTTGAGTTAATAAAGATATAAATAATCCCATTTGAATCTCAGATTGCTAATATTAAGAAGTAGATTAACATCTACAGCCTTGGGTAGTGGCATCTGAGTCACTGAATTTAGTGGGAATGGTTAAAGATTGCAATCCATTTTACCACACTTTGCATATTAAACAGTTGTGCATCTACTAAATAAATTGTGAAATTTCTCTTAAATGGAGAGTCTTTTCTGGAGCACACTTCATTTGACGCTAGCAGAAACACTTTAGGCTAAGTTTCACTATCACTTGGTTCGAAACTATGAACAGGCTGCTACTGAAAGGGGTTCTTCCATCTCTTCCCACCTTTCCCTGTCAGTTCCTCACTCTTGCGCCAGCAAAAGGATTTAGGCAGTCAGATTGAGTAGCTTGAAAACTAATTATTGTTCTGCTGGGTTAGCTTTAAGCTGAGTCTCTTCCCTGGAGCAGGCATAATTGATTCTGGAGCCAGAGGTAAGGGTAAGACTGCCCACTATTTGGCAGAAGCCCTCAGTTAGGCTGGTTTAAAATTTGATGGCATAGCTTCTTAATTAATCTATTTTGTTAATTGGGTTGATTTAAGATTAGGTTGTTTCTGACAGTGATTTCCCCCCCAGCCCCCCTTTCCTTCTAGCCTTTGCCATGTTTTCTGCTGCTTCTTTAATACTAGCCTGTAGGTTTGTGGCAGCTGGAAGGTGGTGGGGAGAAATACTTGTGTACAATTAGGTCACCATTCAATTCATTCCACAAGTCAGGGAACGTTACATCCAAAACTCAGGAGACAGAGAAAAAAAGATTGGCCAAAGGGTGGGGTCCAAGAAGTGCAGCAGGATCATAACTTCCCAAGGAAATCTGCATATCAGCTCCTGCTGATAACAAAGCCTTAGGGCAAAATATTTAGAAAAAAATGTCCTCCAGAGTTACTTTTCTTTTTGGTGATTATAAAGAATGAGAAACTAGTTGAGTTTATTTATCTGATTTTTGTGATCTGAATCCCCCCCTACATGACAAGAAAGCTTTGATATAGTGAATTAACTTGCTTTCTCTATTTATTTAAAACAAACAAACAAAAAAGAAAACCAACAGAACAAAACCACAACTACACAAAAAAACCTTTACAGGCAGAGTCTGAAAAACAAATCATTTTTGTCTCTTATCCTTAATTCCCCAACAACTGTAAAGAGGTTTCATGTCCTTTTTTCCTTTTTAAATGTATTAACAACTTAAATTAAGTTCGCAGTTAAATTAAAAAAACAGTGACAAAAGATAAATAATATCATAGTCTTTCATTAAGTAAGCACAATGAGGATATTTCTGATCTGATGTCAGACAGAAAATGTTCCCCTGTTACTATATTAACATCGCTTTGTTTTGCTAACTTTACAGATGATTTTCAATAGGACAACATTTTGGACATGTCCACAATTAAAGCTGCCTTGAAATTTCCACAGTTGTGTCAAATGTGGAATAACAGAGCTAACATATTGAAAAGAATTTGGAGAGAAGAAGCTTACGAGCTGAAAAGTGACTCAAAGAGTTCAGTCCACAGGAGTGAAATGCAGTAATGAACTCAGGACTAATAATATGCACTGGAAGAGTCTACTGTCTAGAAAGAAATGCAGTGTACTACATGGGCTAAGGAAAAGGATTTTGCACTCATCTTTGAAACACGTGGATGAAAAACAGAGCAAGTAAAATCTTCGCCTGGATTTTCAGAAGGAAGTTAAGAAGCAGTTTCTTAGCAGTTGGATTTTCAGAAGATAATTCAGGATATTTTTAAATTTGAGGAATTCTCCTACTGAGAGTTCTCAGGAAATCTGTTTTTAGCTCTGCTAGCAATGCTGTATGTGAACTAAGGCAAGTTGTTTAGGTTAAAATTTTCAGAAAAATTTGCGTCTTATTTAATGGAACTGAGTTCAGTTACATTTCTGTTAGTTATAAAAGTCAAAAAACAACTTCCTTGATCTAACTTTTGTTGTCCATTTTAAATAGCTTTGTCCCTCAGTGTCCTCTTTTAAGGGACAGAATATTCTTTCCTATCTTTCTACAGAGCTTGAACCTTTTGTTTGATTTGAGGTCCTGTCTCCACCTGTAAATTCAATACAGGAGATATATAAATCTCTCTTCTATTGACTACACAAATAAATCTGCTCTGGATTTATCAACACCACTGAAATACAATAAATAATAATAAAAAATAGTATTGTGTCGTGGTTTAAGCCCAGCTGGTAACCCAGAATACGACGCAGCCACTCGCTCACTTCCCGCCTTCTTCCTCCTCCTGCTGCCAGAAGGATGGGGAGGAGAATCAAAAGAATGTAACTCCCACAGGTTGTGATAAGAACAGTCCAGTAACTAAGGTATAACACAAACCACTACTGCTGCCATCAATAATAATAACAGTAAGGGAAATAACAAGGGAACAGAACACAACCGCTCACCACCCGCCAACCGATACCCAGCTTGACCTGAGCAGAGATCTAGCCCTTCCGGGTAACTGCCCCCAGTTTATACACTGGGCATGACGTGCTGTGGTATGGAATACCCCTTTGGCTAGTTTGGGTCAGGTGTCCTGTTTCTGCTTCCTCCGGACTTCCCCTCCTCCCTGGCAGAGCATGAGACTCAGAAAGTCCTTGGTCAGAGTAAACATTACTGAGCAACAACCGAAAACATCGGTGTTACCAGCTCTGTTCCCAGGCTGAATGTCAAAAACACAGCACTGTATCAGCTACTAAGAAGGATAAAAATGACTGTTACTGCTGAACCCAGGACAGATAGCTATAGGAACAAGACAGGACAGTAGTGTGAGTAATGAAGATCTTTCTGAGGAATCAGTGACTCCATCTTCTGGCTGAAAAGAGAAACTTAGGAATTTCGATTGAGTTGGAGGATAAAGGTAGAAAATACTAAAAGGTGTTCTCAGAATTAGCATTCAGAAAATGAAATGCAAGTACCAGTAGCAAATAAATATTATGTTAGTTCCTCCCTTATTATTATTATTTTTTTTTTTTACTGCAACAACTTTCATATGCTAGGATAAATATATTGTAACTACATCTCAAAAAAATCTTTGTTACATTCATGTTGTATAGGAAAAGTTGGTTCAAATAATTTCTTGAGAACAATGATATTATCTTACAAATGATGTAGAAATTTTGTCGATACTATGGATTATTGATTGACAAGAGATTGCAGTATAGCAGGTGTATTTACCTGATAATGAATGCATGTCAGTATGAGATATATCGTTAACATTTGTAAAAAGGCATTTAGGAGCCTAGTTAATTTCTTTTAAGAGTAGCTAGTACTCCAGAAATTATTCTCCTTTTTTAGGAATTGACTTGTATCAGGAAGATCTGTGATAATAAAAGATAGGCTGAATTCTGCGAGTTAATTCCTTACTCAGCCAAATGAGTTGTGACAGAGACTGGTGAAGCTGTCAGCCTATCTGAAGGAAACAAAGCTGTCCTTTCCATTCGCTCCTCATCTCTATGTTGAGACCAGCTTTAGTGCAGAGAGGGAACATCACAGTTTATTTTGTGATGCTCTAATTTCAGTTTAGTAGCTGGAAATGCCTATTTTACCTTGTGGAGGCACAAGATAAAAGTTGAGAGTTTTCTCTAAGTTGCTTTTACTCTGGTTGTATACTCATTTAAATCTTAAAGAGACACCTCTTTCACGATGTGCTTGCCCCCCAGGTGCTTGATAATATCAACACTGGCAATCTCAGAAGCATATAAGATTTAAAAAAAAAAAAGAGAAAAATAAATGGTCAAAGAAAATATGTATTTAGACTTTCTTTTATAGATATGATCCTACAAATAATTTGTTATTTTAGTTCACATCAATTTTTAAGAGAATTGGGATGTCTGTAGCAAAGTAAAATTACCAAATTATATTGTAGCAGTATACCAATTTCAAAGGATCTAGGAACTGACAGTAAAGATTATTTGTTTATATTGAGCTTTATGTACATGCCTAAACAACAACCCTATTTATGGTAGCTTGTAACCTATGTGTACAGTTGGATAAACAGTTTAACTATTCATGTGCATTATTTTTATATGATGGAGTTCAGTACAGTAAGTACACCCAAAAGGATAATACTGCTCACTCCTCTTGTGCTGGAGAGACCAGCAGGGACTGGCCATTTAGGGCTATCAGTAAACCAGTACTGTGCTAGGGTGAAAGGAAGCATATGAATCATAAATGTAGCATGCTTCACCTGTTTTGTTGCTAGCTTTATGATTTCATGCTGCTTAAGCATTATGATTTTGTGATTGAACTGTCTGTTTTCCTCCCTTGCAGTGTAATAAGATGACATTGAAGAAAACCCTCCTCTTTGGGTTATAGCGTGTTTAAATATATCAACATTCGATCTGAATTCCTGAAATAGCCCCGATTTGCCCTCTATTCTTTTCAGTTTGTGAGTCTGCACTCTTTTCTAAATTACTGCATGGATACTTCAAAGACAACAGTAACAAGAGTCAAGAAGTTCTCTTCAGTTTGAGAGTGTTTGATTTCCATTTTATTTTTTGCTATTTCTTCCATGTCATCTTCTGTACATATTTCATGCTTGTTATACAGTTGATAGAAACAAGGATAAAATGACTGTAACATTTTTTGTGCCAGTTTAAATCCAGATATCAGTATGAGATTTCATATTAAATACCCATATTTAGGAATACTGCTTTTTAAAAGAATACCGCATTTCTGATGAAGAGCTTTGTGGTAGAAGGCCCATTAGAAATGACAATGGTAAGCTGAACTTTTTTATTAAATAAAATCAGTCTTTATGACACTTAGAAACAGTAGATGCAGCAATCCCCTTTTGATAAATTCTGCAATAGGCTGGCATAAATTTTGTTTTAGCATAAATTAAGGTAACTCCAAGGATGATCCAACTGTGTCAGACTGTGCCCTTTGTGGCTATTATTCAGGAGGAGATTGGCTGGATTGCTCCTACCAAAATTTCTCATTTCTGCCATAATCCTGACATACGATGTATGCTCCCTCTGATGGATTTAGCTACTGATAGAATTAGCTGTCAAGTTAAACCATCTTTAAGAACTCAAGACATGCTGATGTTCAGGTTCACTCCATGCTTTCTACTAGGCAACTAAAATGTGGTTGAGCTGGAACCAGTATTTAGAGATGTTCTTCCTCCATTTCCTTGAGCATTCTGTAGATTTATTGATGTTTAAAAACCTTGAAGCAAAGAAGAAACCCCAGCTCTGGGAAAAGAACCAGGTGCTTTTCAGGGCTTCCTACAACACTTCTGTGTGACCCCAAGTACTCTCAAACCTGTGGTGTGAATGGGAAGAGCACAGGCCTGCTCATGTCCAAAGCTTTACTACTATCTTTGTCATGTATGAAGTTCCTAATATTAGTGTTCCATTTAATGTTCCTAAAAAATTGGTAGATATTGTTCACTGTAATTTACATTTTAATTAAGTCATTGTTTACTAAATCACAGCTGGAACCAGACTGTTAATAATGTATTTATGTATAAAGGTGTAGATAGGCATCCTCTAGAAGTACAGACTCTTCTGTATTTCTCACTAATCTTCAAATAGCACTCAGACCTCATTCCTT
>JANHGB010034537.1:0-11766 GCA_026283785.1 Coracopsis vasa
CACCAGAGGTACTACCAAAAGACAGATGTAGTGAGGCCTGTATTTACTTGTGTTAAAGGTACCAGATGCACATAATAGCCTTTATACCCAACCAGCAATACAGCCACGTATGTTAACCCAGCTTTTTCTGTGTTCACTTCTTAGGACTACTTAGATCTTGCAGCTTCCACACCTTCTGATTCCTTACTTTATGATGATGGGCTCTCAGAAGAGGAGACACCTCTCGTGGACTGTAATAATGCTCCCCTCCCTCGAACCCTCCCTTCCACATGGATTGAAAACAAACTCTATGGTAGAATTTCACATGCATTTACTAGATTCTAGCAACACAAAAAAAAAAAAATTTTTTTTCTTCTGCACTGTTCTCAGACTCTGTAACCCCATTACAGTGTTTCTTGTTTGAATGGAGCCAGTCAAAATTTGCTTGGAAGCTTCTTTTGGGTTCTTTTGTTTGTTTTTAATTTTGGTAAATGTCAAAGTTTGCATCAGGATCATCCTTTAGTCATTTTGCAGCTGTGTTTAAAATGAACATTTTTAAAAGGATGTGAAAATAAGTAAAATGGCTAGATATCATACAGTAAAAGAAAAAAAGATCAGGGACGTAATCTCAGGGGAAATATAAAATGCTAATGAGTATCTAATTCAACTATCCTATTGGGGGAGGCTAGGAACATTTGAAAGATGTTAGATTCTGCACGTCTAATTTAAGCAATAGATGATTTTTTTTAAATACGGGGCTTTGCCATAGCTCAGTTATAGGACCCATCTGCAACATTTTTCATTTATCAAGATGGATTTCTAAATTTCAGCTGCTGTTAATGTGTTCTGAATCCATAAGCTGAAATGTCTATTTAATGTATCATAGAATGAAACCAGAGTATTATATACAGAAAGTAGAAATACTGTATATAAGTATTATATACAGACTAAATTGACATGTAAAGTCCTTTGAATATTGAATTAACAATGGACATTTTGAAAATACACTCAGCTGTTTTCACGTCCTTTGATTTATTATGAAAATGTCAGTACTAAACCTTGATTGAACGATGTAGCAAGTGTTTTTAAAAAGAACATATGCTTTCATATTGTGATGGTGAGATGGACAGTAAAAATGGTTCTTGCCAAAACTCCTACATTTTGTCTCCTGATTAAATACTCTACATATTAGATACTTACTAACATCACAGATATTTTTTTCATTCATCAGACAGTATGACTTTCGAAAAGTTGGATCTTTTAGCTTTAAAGTTGCCATTAATACATGGCTTTGGGTCTATTTTTGATCTATACCTTAGTTTTAATTTTCTTTAATAGGTTCCCCCAACTCACGTTCACTTTGGGGCACTTAGTGGCCAGATTGTTAAAAGAACGCAATAACAGGAAAAGTTGCCAAGGCCGATGGCAAATGCTGAATGCTTAATAAACAACAAAATCAGATTCCTGTTTTTGAAAATTTTGACCCTAGTGTGGTTCTCTGCTTGTATGGCTGGATCAACATGGTGCTAAGCACTCTGTTTCCATACTGGTGATCACTTGTGCTTAAACTGAGAAGGAGTTACCGGCCTCAATGCAAGTAGTTACATGCCTGAAATACAGATTTAAAAGCTGAATCAAGACAAGAGTGCTCAGGACTTTGTTGAACTCGGCTGTGCTACTGGGATTTCCTAAAATTAAGCAGGGGATCCCTGGTGAGGGGATGAGAGTGTCCCCAAAACCTCAGTAAAGCCAAAGGAAAGGTGCCTATTTAAGTAAATAGAAATACTCTTAGCCATTGGAATAGACTTTGGATCCTGTCCCAAATACGTTTATTAATTCTTGGAGCACTTCCCGTACAGCAAGAACTTCCTCTTGCAAAACTGTATATTGCTACATGATTGTTAAAAAAGAAAATAATGGAAAGTTGGAGGCTTATCAGAAGAGAAATTACTAGCTTTTCATTATGCACATGTGCATGCACGCACACAATTTTTTATCAAGCAAGCACTTTATTTTTTCAGGGTTTTTGCTTACATTTGAATTTGTGCTTCAGGGATTTTGAAACATCATTTATATGAATTGATTTGGGACAAAATCCAGTGGACTGGCTTAAAATATTGAAGGGAGTTTTGCCAAGGGCCTTACTGTCTGCACATGAAGTTATGGTTCTTCAGTGCAGAAAAAATTATCTGTTTTCATTTTTAGGCATGTCATACCCGAACTGGCCTGAGGAGAGCCCCGTTCCACTCACAAGATTCGATGGCACTAACTCTGTGTTTTCAAGATATGCAAATGATAGTGTATATGCTAACTGGATGGTTTCACACTCAGCGGCAAAATTTATGGACAAGTTTGATAGCTAAAATTTTCTTTGTGAAAGGTAATGGACTCCTGAGGGGAACAAAGATGCAAAGAATGGAAAGTCCATTGGCTCGTTCTTTGTACAATTAACAACCAACTTTTAAATTGGCAAAATCTTTCATTGGTAGTTTCTAAAGTGTGTTATTCATGCTGAAGACTATAATTGGTGATTTCCCCATTCAGAAAACATATCAAGCTGGATAAGAGTTGTAGTTCGAGTACTTCTTTCTAGATTGCCATTTTGCAGATGGTTCCATTTGGCAACTTCTCACTGGAAATGGCTTCACACTTCATTCTCACTGTTTTTTAGACTAACCATCCTGTGTTACAGCTTTCTTGGATGGGAAAATGTACTTGAACTGCTACCGTTATAGTGGCTGTTAGCATATGACCACTTGATCTAAGCAGGAAGCACAAACAATATATGGAAGGGAGGGGGGAAGTAGGCTCCCAAATTACTGAGCTTGCTATCAAATGAGAAGTGTAATGAAGCCTCTATCTTGGTTTGGAAGCAAACATGAAGTAACTCAATAGAAGACCTGAGAGTCAACATTTGAAGTCTTGTAAAATGTATTGTTTTGTCTTAATGAAAATTTGTTTTATTAGTCTTAACTTCTCTTACCTTTAGCACAATGGAGATAAATTTGATACAAGATAAGCTATATAGACTGATGGCAATCGAGTGTTCACCTGAGACAATTTACTTTCTCTCTCCTTCATCTTACTAATGTCAAAATGTACAATCTTGTACAATCATAATTCCTCTTATGAGTTCAAAATAGTCTGTACAGGATTTTTAGATTGAATTCAAGTAAACAGATTTTATTTGCAGTCATGTTCAGAGGGTTGGAGTTCTCTTCTCAGCTCCAAATTGGATACACTGCCATGCACAGGACACTGCCATGACATAACTTCAAATAAGCTTATTACCTTGAAAGTCATGAGTAAACAACACTTGCACAGCAAAAAATTGGTGTAAAAATCTACAGTTAATTTAACTATACAAGGAAAATGTCATCGGACTTTATTAAGGTGAAGTATAAAAATGTGCTTACAACACTGACGGTATTTGGGAGAATTATCAGACTGTGGGTCATGTTCTAGATGAAAGAGTAAATGATCAGCTCTACTTTTGTCTTTATTTGTAATCTAATATTGTTAAAGGTAACTATTTGCTACAAATGTTGGGACGTAAATCCTGAGTGACCAGTTGTTAGCATTGTGACGGTTATTCTAAATAATCCAGTCCTACCAAAGCTTGCTCCTGTCATTTACAATCCATTTTAGCTGTTTTCAGATGTTGTTTTGTGTATCAACTTTATGTTTCCATTAAAGTCTGTGATTTCAGAAACAAGATCTTGAGTCAGACTGCCAAAACTCGAACGCAGATTTTCATTTTACAGAAAGTGGGGTATAAAATTCAGTGCTGGAACTTAAACACCTTCACTATTGGATATCATACTTGGTCCTATCCTGGTTTCAGACAAGCACTAAACAGAGTGACTTTTGCTTTGTACAAACCCTTGCTCTGTTGTGTAATGCTTATGTACAGTAAACAGATACTGCTATGTATACAAAAGGGGTTTGGTTGTGATATAATGGTGATCTTCACTGGTATGACACAACTGTCAGAATAGATGAGCTTTTTTTCTGTTGAGATACCTATGAAAAAAGAGAAAAATGGCACTTGTAACTTTTTACTTTGTCCATTCCTTTTCCTGTATGTTATGTGTGTAAGTGGGAATTCTTTATTTGCCATGGACAATCAAGACATCAAGATTTTGTTTAATTTTTTTTTAATTCTTCCTTAAATTAGGAATTTCTTTTTGTCAGCAATCTTCTGCAATAGCACTAAACTGGGAGATGTGAAGCACCCAGTTTCTAACCTGAAAAGCCCTGTGACAACATTGCTGTACAGTAGGTGAGTGGGGTAGTAACTGATGCTGAAATAACGAGTGGATGCAGGAAGTATTGCGTATTTTAGACTTGCAGCATGAGTCAATGTTGTTTCAACCATTAATTCCTGTGAAAAAATTCACTAATAGTTATTGTCACCTGTGTTACCAGACATAGATTCTGCATATAAAATACAAGCACAGCTCATAGTTATAGTTGCCATACATAATTACTTGCATTAAGTGCAATTTAATGAAAAATTCTTAACGTGTGTTTCCTAATCCAACTAATTTTGTCTCCCTTCCTGCTTGTGAATGTCAGTAAAATATTATTACTTACAGGTATTCATTTGTAATATGAAAGCTTTTTATATATTTGTGTATGATATTTTTATAAGTATTTCCTTTGAAGTGTTTCCTATTTGTTCTGTGTTGCCATTAGTCAGAATGGTGACAATCTTCTTTCAGTTCCCCATTAGAGAGAGTAAATGTACTTCCCATGTGGGGAAAAAAGTGGTACTGCAGATGATTATTTCCATTGGTGCTAGAAATACTTATGCACTTGGCTGCCCTGAGGAAGGAGAATTCAAAAGGAACGAATGACTGAACTAAATGTACAGGTGGGAGGGAATAACGTTCTAAAAATTTCTGCCAACTTTTTCTAAATATCTGTGGAGATATTTAGAATGGAGATGATGTGGTTTACCTGGTTTGTGCTTTATGTTGTGAGAAATGGCAGAGAGAATGAATCTCATGTGTCCTTTCAGTCATCACAGCAGTACAAGGAAGTTATTATAATACTTGTTTCTGCAAACTTTTCCAGATATATGATACTCAGAAAATTACTGTGAGAATGTAGACATAATCTGCAGACAGTGGGCTGAAATTTTAGAAATTTAGACATTTTAAAAAATCTTGTCCCATGAATATGAGGTCCATAATACTTGACTTGTGGATTTATCTACAACTTGCCATGCAAAATATGCATGAATCTCTATGGTACACTCAAACAGACCTAAGTAATTCTCAAAAATTTACAGTAAAAACAATTTATTATTCCTTGATATTTTATAATCAATCTCACAAGAATAATAAAACCCTCAAAGTATATCTGAAAAGGTTATTTCTACTGTAATTTTTTAAAATCCCTCAAAGAATTGCTTATAATTTTGAAATGCTTTCTTTTAAAACTCAGCCCACCTGAAAGCCCCCTGTCTGTCACTACAGCTATGATGGCAAATTTATAACAAAGTATGAGAGATGACCTTCAGCGGCACCTGGTCTTCGGGTGCACCAGGCAATATTCCCCATAAACAAGATGCAGATTGTCCATAGTGAGATGAATGCTTTGACTTTTTCAGCCTAAGTTATCTTTCTGAAAAAGAATCCTATGATTCCCTAAAGATGTATAAAAGTATGTAAAATCTTAATAAGAACACTTAAGCTGTTCAGGTCCACTGCATCTAATCTAAGCAGCCTCTCTGAAGTTAGTGGTTTCATTCATGAATAAATTATTAAAAAATTGCTGGTCTAAAATCAAATATCCCAATAGTCTGCTAGCAAAAATATGAAAGATACTATCAAAATATGGGCAAAGTAGCAATAGCCTGGTCTAGCCAGACCTAGCACAATATTGTAACTTGTCTATCTAGTGGCAGTATTTAGAGGCAGGTACTAGACACTAGAAGACAGGTAAGCATAAATGTATCTCTAACATATATCTAGAAGAGACAGTCCATGAAATATTTTTCAGTACTTAGCAAGTTCTTCAGTCAATATGAATTGTCCATGTAAGCTGTAAGTTGTACATGTTTCTCATTTCTAATTCATTGGAACATCAATCTGCATCTCCCAGTTTCCACAGAGAAATATACACTCTTAGTGCAGTTTGAGAAGATGAACAGTTCCTCTCTTTTTGTAGTGTGTTTTTGGGCTTACCTGGTTTTATAAAGGGTTGTATGGTATCTCAGTACATTCCTTGCTAAAAATATATTTCTTTGAGCTGTTACGAAAGTTCATTTTGCTGATAACATCCTGAAATTAAGTAAAAAGGTGTTGCCTACTTGAGTACAGGCAAGTACACCTCCCTGTAAGCTCATCTGAAATAATTAGTTCCTTACTTTGGGCTAATAAGTTAGATTTCATAAAAATCCATCTCATCTGGAAGCTGTTGCATATTATTACAGGTCAGTCCAAAATGGTATGAGTCCTTTAAGAGTATTGCAGTTGTACTTTACATGTCAAGAAATAACTTTCCAAGTTCCACTATTAGAAAAGAGAATGAAAGAGTGCTCATCTCTAGAGTTGTTAAAAAAATCAGTAACTTTTGAAATCAATGACAATGTAATAATTGTTGTCACTAGGTATCAGACCAAGAGTTTGATTCTACCCTTGCTAATATAAGCAAATGTGTATTAACATATAAGATAACTGTGTTTAGTGCATTTTTACCTTGGCACGAGTAAAGCTTTCCACTTAATCAGCTAAGTACAGAAAGTTGTAGGGGTTCAAACATTACACTGATAGCAAGTAATGTGCATATTTTGAATAAATAGTGATGTGTGCAGTAGGTATTTCTTCTGTTTTTTTGGTTTTTGGGGTTTTGATTTTATTTTTGTTTATTGGCTCACAAATATAATATAGATAGGGTATTCACAGACCACTCAGCTTTAACCAAGGTTACCTCCCATTACAACTTTGATAAACCTCTGCTGATTTTATAGAGAGAAAATACAGCCAATGGAGCAAATCTTGACTCAAAATATTAATATAAAAAGATGCCTATTTTGTCACAATATTGATGTAGTGGAAAGATACACTGCTTGCATTGTCAGAATTACTGAATGTAGTTGCGCACAGATGGAATGTTTTAAAATGTGAGTAGGGTAAAAGCAAAAGGTGAAAGTTAAAAGCAGTCACTTTTCCCATCTACTCTATAGATAAGGGGTAGGGTCCTGTCAGGCTGGTACCTGCATAAATCCCCATGGGAAGTGGGAAGTTAGGTTAGCCCCACATTTTGTGTAAATTTTCTCTTGTATTGAGAAGATGGCATACAACTAAAGCACTAAGTTAGAGACTTGGGGGGGGGGGTGTTGTAAGCTGATATATCAACTTCATTTTCTCACCCTCTTTGCAAGAGATTGTTATTAACAGAACCAGATATTATGATTATTTCTGAACTTCAGAAATGTGTTGGCATGTCCCAAAAGAGAAATAGGGATGATAGAATCATAGAAAAGTTTGGGTTGGAAGGCAACTTAAAGATCATCTGGTTACAACCCCCCTGCCATGATAGGGACACTCTCTGCTAGACCAGGTTGCTCAAAGCTCCATCCAGTCTGACCTTGAACACTTTCAGGGATGGGATATTCATGTTCTTACACCCTGCAATGTAACAAAAGCCATCTGAAGTTAAAGAATGGAGGTTCGCTTTAAGAGTATAGTCCTGATCTGAACAGAGAAGTTTATGTACACATAGCCTCTGATGTTGAGAGGGCTGGTACCTAATAAGCATAGCATGGTTTGTGATTGTATATGCCCAGAGCTCCAAGGTTGTTATGAAAAGAGCAAATTATCCTTACACAGAATCATAGAATCATTAAGGTTGGAAAACTCCTTTAAGATTATCCTGTGGAGTTGTTGCTAACACATCTCCTCCCACAGAAGTAGCTGTTAAAACCCCTTTATACAATTCTCTCTTAAACGTGCTATTATCACTAGCCAAATTTCAGGAAATTCCCAGCAACAAAAGGAAGGTTTAGAAATGCCAAAATAAACCTTCTGCATCTTCAGGGGCTTCAGAGATGCAGAACAGATCCAGTCTGTGTACAGACACAAATGGAACAAGTTTGGTTGGAGCACATACATGTTTCTCTTGGTTTTTGCCTCATGCTGGTAGACATCTGATGTAGAACAAGAAAGTTTGGACTGCCAAACCTGAATTCTTTTGTCCAATGGTACAGCCACAGATTTGACTTCCTGTAGAAACTCAGCCTAGATCTGGTTATCAGTCATTTTCCAGTCTGATTTTTCTGCATTCCACAGGTCACATACGTACTTGTTAAAGCACTTATGTAATTTTTCAGCTATTCACGGCTTTCCCTCCTCACATGATCATAGTTGAGAGTTTGATGTGTGCACTGATTTTCAGTTGCAACATGTGCCATTTTTATAGCTCCCTGCCAATGCAATTTCCTGTCCGAATTTACTGTGCTTAAGGATGGAAGTACTTTAATTTTTTTAATAAAACTATATCAAATGAACTTGTATTATAAGTATTTGGTTTACTAAGAATCTTCCTTGCCTATATTTAGATAAATTTTAAGGTTATTTTGCAGAAAAAAAACCCCAAATAATTCATTTCCTCTTTCAGTTTTTGTAAAGTAAGGTATAGGCCAATGCAAATCAATAAAACATTAGAATAGCTGATCCTACTTGTTTACCAAATTGCTACAAATAACAATAATAGTATCCATTTATTTAAGAGTATTTTCAAAAAGGGAAGAAATTTTGAGTAACTTTGTTACAACCTTACATCAGTTGAGAAGGAAAACATGGAAAAGGTTGAATCCCAGGTAAGTGGTAGGTAATATAACAGACAAGGGAGGCTGCTCTCATTCCCTGAGAAAGCTGGTAAAGGGTGCATCTACTGAAGATGGTTGAAAAGTCTGAAAGAGCATTGTTAAGACTGAGATGTGGGAAAAAAACATGGAAATATCCAGGAGATAAATACAGATTTATAGTGTATTATTTTAATACAGCAAGAAGTGAGCAGGGCTCACTGTTTTTCAAGATAGTTTTTGCCTGGTCAGGACTGTTGGTGATTGATTTGACAGCAGAGGATAAGAATGATTCTTTCTGCTACAGGGTATAGATAATTGAGATTTTAGCCTTGAGTCAGGAAATCATTCAAACGCTTACTTAACTGGTTTTCGTGTACAGAGAGGCTTTCTGAACAGTGGCCTTGTCCAGATATAACAAATATAAAGGCATTAAGTTTATGCTTATTCCAAGGATTTTTATTTTAAAAAATGACTGTTGGAGGTATCATCCAGTGTTGCTTTTCCAGGATCATTTGATAAAATGAACTGTGACAATTTGTTAAATACTGAGCAGAAACAGATCATGTGGATTTTTGTAAAAACACTACTGAGCATATTTTAATTTATATTGAAATATATTTACCACCATTTTTTACATACACATAAAGTAAGCAAATTAGATTGCAACAAGTTGTCAACAGAGAAAACTTTTACACTAAATAGAAATAATGGGGTTTGAATTATTTTTACTTGCTTAACTGACACTCTGTTATGGTTTACTAATGTTATGTGAAATTAATGTTTTGAAATACTAGGCCTTAAACTAGAGATTACTTATAATAGTTACTATTTCAAATTATAATCACATATTTATTAGGCAACACATAACACTATTCATGCTATTAGACCTTGAAATGCAGTAATATGAATAGCACATATTTTCTTTATTGCTATAAAAGGCATCAAATGTACAGTAAAGACCTTGTCATACAAGATTTGAACATAGCTCAGGGGAGCAGAGGGAGAACATACAGTACTGTACCTTACACTGACCTTATAATCCACATTATGACAGAAAGCATACAAAAATATCACATCCTCCTCAGCAATTAAGCATCACTTCCATATGTATAACAGGTAAACAAAAGTCCCTAGTTAATCTGGATATTGGAGTTAAATTAAAAACTGACATTGGATCTTTTAGCCTACTTGCTTATTCCATGCAGGTCCTCAGTGGCTCCCCATCCCCAGCATTAGGTTTGCTGTGCAGCAGGGAGGTTGCTGCTGACCTGGGAAGCTGGGGCAGAAAGTTGTGCCAGTTCATGCTGGGCTGCTGCTGCAGTTACCTGTCTCAGGCAATGGATGCCCAAGGACCCCTTCCTTTGGCACCACCTCATCTTTCCAGAACCCCAGTGCTGCTAGGTTTTCCCCATGTAAACAGCCTATGTACAGAAGCACAAGCTGACATCATCCTGACCACCAGCTCTGCCTCACGTCTCATTATTAGCTGGAGGATTCAGGACATGCTGCTTGTGTTTAGCTCAGGTCTTATCAAACCTCACAGCTGCAGCTATCAAGCAGCTGACTTGTGACCAAGAGATCAAAATAATAGACACTCGCCCCACACAAACATACAAAAATTATCAGCAGCTCGTTAGCATTCACAAGTTAAGCTATTTTTTTCACCTGTTACATGGGGCTAGATTTTATAATTTGCATTCATCTGCATTCATGAAGAACATCCTCATGTTTTGAGTGTTAAACTCAAGTGTTAAAGTTACAAAGTTAACTCATACTGAGTTAACTTTAACACAGGCTGCACACCATTTCTGTGATGCCTGAGTTGCAGAAACAGTCAATTTTAAATGCCTTTTATCTCTGTGCTTATACTGTCATAGATATGGTTTGTTTTTTAAAATACTACAAGTTGTTGCTCGTCTAGCACAGTCACAGAATGGGTAGCTGATGTTCTTGAAATCTGAATTAAAAAAGGAATGAAAATGGAACAGAAATGTCATTTATAACCATTCAATTTCATCTGAACCTTATATTCCTTAATTTAAATGGAGAGCAAGCTACCAGATCGTGTCTTTTTCATTCTAGTTCTAAAAATAGAAGCAGGAAAGCAGACGCGAGAACAAATTTTCCTTGCTTTTGAGAGGAGTTGGAACAAATTCAAGTGAATTTCAAAGCATCTTGCTATTCAGCTCTCCTATGATTGCATTTGTAATGTAAAATCTTGCTTTCAATTAATTTGATTTGGAGTTCTGTTTTACTGACAGATGTGAGCCATCACAAGATTTGCATTAGCAAAGATTTTTCTTAACAAAACTAATAATAAAATAATTGTTACAAGTCAAAAATTATAGAGGAGCGTGTGACACTGCTAGGAATATAGTGCAGTAGCATTTGATCCCAGCTCTGAAAATCAGTTCATCTTTACCAATTGCTTTTACAGTAAGAGGGGACTCTCAATAGCATGCTTTAACACACTTCTCAAAATCAGCCACCGTTTTTATGCACCACAGGAACAGATGCTGATTTCCATGAAAATGTAAATGCAGTATTTGCAACTGCTCAGTTGAGGTATGGTATTTTTTTCTGATTCTCTGTTGATATTCTATGTTAGCCTTTTGATGAGGGAATAGCATACATCTTACCTTCCTTTAGCACTCTCTTGCACTGTTTCAACACTGAGAATTTTTCAGTCATAGATAGTAAAGTACTACCAATAAAATGAATGTCATAATGTGATTTTACTATTATTTCCATGTTATTTTATGGGAGGAATAGTTTACAAATGCAGAAAAAGTTGCACTTAAAAATGTTTTAATGATGTATACAGAACAATCGTAGGTACCGGAAACAAGAGAAACAAACATTACTTATGAACTGATTGGAGTTTGGACTTAGAGAATCACAGAATCATAGAATAGTTAGGGTTGGAAAGGACCTTAAGATCATCTAGTTCCAACCCCCCTGCCATGGGC
>JANHGB010034538.1:0-20788 GCA_026283785.1 Coracopsis vasa
TAGTCATCAGCGCGCTTGTAGTAAGCGTGGGTAAAGCCCTTCCCAAAATCTTCGTTCGCGAAGTCAAGCCATCATATTGGCCTCTTGATTGCCAGCTGGACCTTTGTTGAGTATAACATTGTTGCCCCTGCTCTTGAAAGAGGAAGAATAATTGGCACATCTTCTAAATTAATGCAGTTAGCCTTAGTCCATATAGCCATGTGTAAAGCATATACATTTTTAGCATAAATACTTTTCCATACAGTGCAAACCTTCACTTTTTAATTTTCATTTCAAAAACTACAGTATTTATCTGCTATAGAATTGTAGTAGATGAGTTTTTCTCTACTTAGCTACCATTTTGATTAGCATATTATATAAAGAAGAGTGGCAGAAAGGAAGAATGAGGAAGACAGCCTGTGAATCTGCATACTTTTGAGGCTATCAAAAAAACCTTAAAATTAAGGCAGCTCTGAAGATCTGTCTCTGTGTCTTTGTCAGAGGTTGCCACTGTTCCACTCTAGGATCCAATATCTCAAGACATTTTGCGTCCTCACAGACAGCTGTAACTTCTGGGCTGACAAACATTTTCACTGATGTTAAATAACTTGATTACAGCTGGACAGGAATTGATTACATCCTTCAGTAGCAATTGCTAGTATGCCTTACATTAAAAAATTGCTGGAAATAATCAATGAATAGATTGTTTTTAAAAAAGAAAACCAAAACAAAACCATCAAACACTTAAATACTTCAGAAGTACTAAAACAGTTTTTTTGTTATAAAAATATCAGCAACAAGCAAAACTCCATTTCTATACAAGGAAAAGATTTTTCACAGTGGAAGTGGTTAAGCAAAAGAACAAGGTGCCTAAAAATGCAGTGAAATCTGCATTCACAAAGATTTTCAGCACTCAACTGAGCAAGGCCCTAACTTTGAAGGCAGCCCTGCTCAGAGCAAGGAATTGAACCAGCTAACTTCCAGAAGTTCCACTTAACCTAACTCTCCGTGTAATAGTATGGAATAACAATATATTAGTTCATCTTTCAAATACAAGTATGATAACAACAGTTCCTAAAATATTTATCCAGCCTCCAGGTACTCCCTATCCTAAACAGATTTCAGTATCCCCCAGCACCTGATTTCATTATCCCACAGCAAACTTTTCTTACTGAGATTTACATATTCTGTCCTCTACAACTTCAAAGAAATTGTGTACTAGGCTGATTTTTACAAATAATAAATAATAACTACATAAAAAATAAGTGCTTTAAAAGAATATTTTTCCTTAGCACTAATTCAGTGGGTGATTTAATATAAAGAGGTGTAAGATCATTTTCCCTCCAGCAGCCATGTCATTTACACTCTTCAAAAACCTATTCTAAAAACCTGCTGTTGGAGTTTCTCTCATTAATCGAGCTAAATAAGTCCCTGAAAGCCTTTGGTAAAACAGACACTAGATTACATTAATTAATCATTTAAATTTTCTTCTGATCTTGCTGCGACTGCCACAGGCAACCCTGCCTCTTCAAAGATAACTACAATGCAAGAACAATAACTACAGTTCATAAGGACAGCAGAATTGAAGCAGAGGTACATTAGGTGAAAATCTGACCAATTTATTTGCATCATATATCCTACCAATTATGTTGCTCTAACTGAAGTTAAAATACACTTCTGACTTCATTTGCACAAAACAATATGAAATTAGGGGACATGGGTGCAGAAAAAGATTTCATTTTTAAGGAACACATCTCTTGTGTATACATAGAGGGAAGGCATATATTAACCTGCAGGTACCAAAGGCAGGTGACAGCACATGAGAACTCTTGTTTTCTAAAATTAAATTGGCTCTTCATTGTAAACCTCTTCATAAATTTGCTGCAACCAAAACCTGAGGTTCAGGTATCTGAGTACGCAGTGACTTCCATGTTGCTTCCATCCTCCTACAACCTGTGCTTTTTCCTCCTAATTCTATTAATACTAATAATCTGATGATAATTAAAAATGTTTATCCATTATATTCCAAATTTAAACACAGTAAAAATAAAAATACACATTACAAATTATTAAATAATTGTTATCAAGATATCATTTTCATAAAACATTGTTCATCAGTATACAGTGTTCATAAAAATCCTTTGGATATTGTTAGTGTTAAACTGGTTTACACAAGTGAACTGGAGTTACCTTTATTTATATACTTCTGCTCATAATATTCAATAATCAAAGATACTTGCAAAAGTGAGTAGCCATCAGCATACATCAGTTGAAAGAACTGAAAAATTCTAATTTCTTGTGTGATCACACCTCTTACAATTTCATACAAAGGCTCCACCAAGCTGTTAGCATACAAAGCTTCGAGAACTTCAAGAAGTATTATGGTTTCCCCCAAAAACAAGATCTAGGATCAAGTACCCAAAATTCACTATCACCATCAGGTGGTGAATTATCAATATGTCTGTTCTCCAACAAAAGTCAATAGTGGGGTGCAGTGATTTGTCTCATTTTTATGCCTACAACAAACATTTGGTACTGCATATTTTGATAAAAATTATAAAATGCAGCACACTGAAGAACTTCACTGCGAAACCTGCATGCTGGTGAGAAACCTGCATTTCTGGGTGAGAAAGAAGAGCCCACCCCACTAAAAGTTAATATCCTCCTTGTAATTCAGGCAAGCACAAGAGAAATGCTTGCACATGGTGTGTCAAAAAAAATAGCATATGTTAGCATGTAAGGTCACTTAGCTGTCAGGAACAGAAGCAGAAACTGCCTCCTAGACAAATGATGAACAAGAAAACACGAAGCTGAGTAGGAAAGGAAACAAAGAAAAACTCTAATTTAAGCAAATTTAAACAGAATGTACTGTACACACTGATCCAAGACCCTGTCCCTGCAGACTGGCTGGTGTGTTTATCTACTCAGTTAGTGTCAGCATGGGCCAGGAACCTTTCCAAAAGATGTTTTGAATCTTGCTGTAGAGTTCTGTCAGGTGAAGGAGTTTAATAGTGTGGATGTGATCAGACTGATCAAGACCAGAAAACTATTCTGTTTATGATGACGACGTAGGTTGTTATAGACAAAAAGACATATTTCAGATGTGATCCTGCAATGGGTGAACCAAGCATGGTTTGACCACCTCTCTATCAAGTATTCGAAAAACTTGTGAATATTCTCCACATTATTTATTCTAACTGTAACTTTAGTGGTGATGTGCGGTTTGAAAGCAGCCAACTACCACGCAGCTATTCCAGCTTCTGGTAGTGGACTTAAAACTGAGGGAGTAGAATACTTCTGCAGGAACCGGTCCCTCAGGATGTATTCTCCAACATACCGAGAAAGTAACAAGAAGTTTCTCTGTCTAGCTGAATAGTTTATGAACTACTAAAGAAGAGTATGGGAAGAGAGCATGGCTCCCACAAGCCAGTGATAGAATCATAGAATCAAGGAATAGCTAGAGTGGGAAAGGACCTTGAGATCACCTAGTTCCAGCCCCCCTGCCATGGGCAGGGACACCTCACACTAAACCATGTCACCCAGGGCTCTGTCCAACCCAAACAAACTGTCTGACACAGAAGAAGCATGCTTGAATCCATGGCTTCCTGTGCAGTTTGTAACAGTAACATAAAGACAGCACCTCCTCATTTCAATCACATGAAAGATGTAGCTTGGAAGGACCACTGAAGTCTGAAGCCTAACACCTGCTCAAAGCAGAACAAATTAAAGTTAAATCAGGCTGAACAGGGCCACATCCCAGCGGATGCAGAAAGTGGATATGTGGTCTAAAGTTTAGCTGATGCCCATGGGGAAGCAGTGGATCCTCACCAGCACTAAAGCCACCACTGAGCTTCCCGTTACATCAGACTGAATGACTTCAGTGAAATTTAGGCAGGGTGAATCTCACTCAGAAGCTGCTTACATGGATGGTGCTATGATTCCCCTTCATTTGAAGAAAATAAATGTATAACATACGTATACAGAAACTCCCAGAATGGTGATTAACAGTAGGGTGCCACAAATCAGGCAGAACTCAGCTTTTATTTGTGAATTCTCTGAACGCAGGACAAAGCCACAAAGGAAAGAAAGAGGAATGCTGCAAGATAGAAAGTGCTTCGTGATTAGTGATAGGCAAAGATTTAGAATCAATCAACAAAAGGAATGCAGCACTGTTTTACAAGGCAATAATCCAGCTTAATTCCCTAAGGTAAAGCCTAGGAGAATGAAGGCCAAGTAGTTTTTTCAAACAAGGCAACTTGATTATTGCCCCATAAAACAGCATGGCACTGTGATTATTACCTTTGTGTTACATGCCCTTTTAAAATGTTTTTTCTCCATAAATGTTTAAAACCTAACAAGTAAAAAGATCAGAAGAGAAAGGGGACATGGGGCTAGAAGGTAACACATTTAATGTTTTCTTCTAATTTCCTGAATATATATCAAGTGAGAAATGTAAAAGAAGCAGTTTCAGTCAGGGTTGTTATAAAGAGCAGCAATAAATCCTATTAATAAGCAGTGTACTAAGATTTTACGTCTCTAATTCTTCACACGTATGTTGTTTCCCCCCTCTGCTAGTTTTCTCCCTTTTCACACTCACCCAATTGCATAAGCAGTTCTTCTTCATCTAGAATTTTTCCTAACACATTTAAATTTCATATTATACACCACATTTCACCAAACCAAAATCAAGGCAAAGACTCAGATATCTTGGAGAATCTCATTAGTGATCACCCATAAAACTTTAAACCCAATTAGCCTTTGTAATCTCCAAAAGAACAGGACATTTGGAGAATACAGAGTATCTTGTCTCAGCATCTGAATTCACGCCTTGACCTGACTGACAAAAGGCAGTGGTCCCACAGCCAAAAATCACTTGGCCTTTTATTTAGAACAGACATCTTTAGAACAGAATTGATATTGCATCATAGCCAGTAATGTAACAAAAATTTAATACACCTGCTAAAAAAATCATTCCTGATAAGACAATAGGAATACTCCAAGGATGGACTGACTTCATCTGTGAATTAAAACCAAAGCATTAGCTTCGCTCACAGCAGCACTAAATACATACGATTCACTGAATAAAACATGCTCAAAATAAGAAAATTCAGCAGACTCCCAAATAATTTGTTTCTGATATTATATTTAGATGTGCCACAGCTGCCTCACCAGTTTGGCATCTACGCAAGGTATTGAATTTCAAAGAAAATAACAAGCGGAACTTTACAAATATTTAATCTCTAAAAACTCTTCTTTCCTCCATTTTAAAAATTTTGCAATTCCTCTAATAAAAATTTCTTTATAAAGACAAACAACCAAAACAAATATGATTTCAACTGACGTTGTTTTGAAAACATTAAATGGAATCCCACTGGGAAATTAAATGGAAATGTCATGTCTAATAAAGGGAGAGAATGATTCATAGACAGAATCTAACATTTTAAAGTATGTTACCTACGTAATTAGAGGAGCCTGATTTTCCAAAGGACCAGTCTCTTACACCTTCCAATACAATCAAAGCCTAAATACAAGCTTTGAAAGCCAGTTTCAACATATGTGCTTGAAATATTTGGCCACACTTGCAGAACTTAAATTTGGAAAGCCCTGAAAGCATTCCTGCTACCTACGGTACGGAACTCACTGGCTTCCAACTGCTTTACAACTGTCTTTTCTGCTGCTATCACCATTGGCAAAATTACAGCTTGATTTCAAAATACCTGAAGTATACAAAATATCTGTAATCATCCTTACAACAACTTAAACATAAGGTGTCCATTTAAAAATCTGAAACTTAGGAATCTGCAATAGTTGACAACAAAAAAATCTTTGGATAAAGAATTATAGGAAAGGTGACACTTCCTAGGCTGTGAAGGGGAAAACCAGCTTTTCATTTCACTTATTGTTAAAAAGATGCAGTCCAAGTTTTGTGCAAAACCAGAGAGAATGAAATAAGAAGCTGTGTGTAGATAGCAAAAGTTCGAGCCCTGCTATTACATTCAAGTCCCAGTATGAATTGTGACATGCAAATTTAGACTCAGCCCAAATGGGAGTTAACAATACAGAAAATGTTTTCCAAGCCTCCTCAATTTTGTATAAAGCCAATTTTATCTGAAACTGCTAAGCAGTATCCCTGGGTTACCAATAAAACTATACATGAGATATTGTAGGGAGCCTATTCATCAATATTAAAATCATTGTACCATTACACTGCATTACTGGACTTTCCTGGACAGGGATATTACTCTAAGTGTTTCTCAGCTATGGCACCCAAACTAGTAATTGCAGGCTGTCATAGGCAATCTGCAGGTGATCCATAAAACCTCGGTATTTTCAGGTTTATCATTAGCTTTGCAACTTTGACAATAAGTTTGTAGTCCTCGTCTGAGCACTCATGGGAGTGAGGAAAAAACACCTTTTACATCATTTAACTGCTCAAAATGGAGCCAGGCTCTGAAGTGTTTGAAATATAGCAAAGTGCTCTTTCTTGGTGGACCCTGTGCTGCATGAGAAGGTGGCAACACCTTCTTCAACTAAGTTCAGCTTCTCAATTTCCTCTTCAGTGAACTGTAAGATCTGTGTGAGTTCTTTTTGGGGTGTAGCAAACTTGGACTGTCCTAATAAAACAGACGAGTCCACGTGTGACAAGGATTATTTGGCATCCCATTCTCCGGAGTGCTCAGCACCTGACAGCAGTAATGGGAGCCACAAATTTATTTGCAATGTGTTAAGAACAGAATATTTGGAGGCATAAATTCTCAGTAAAAAGGAAGGCAAAAGAAATATTAACTCAGATGCTGAGGGTACTAAATGAAGATCTACTGACTTTAGTTACAGTGCAAGGGAGAATGGTACTGTGATAATAAACAAACATTATCACCTTCTTTATTATGACCATTAAAAATGAACCAAGTAAAATTAGAAAAGTGAGGACATTAAATAAAGCAGAAGCTTAATAAAAACTCTTAGCAGTACTTAGATGCAGTTTTGCATGGGACAAATTTCCTTTTACTGTTTAAACAATGAAAGGGTAAATCAAAGTAATTTTAAATGTTTAGGCATAAATCCCAAGCTATTCTATGACAAATCCATGACCACATCTTGTATTTTTTACTGTTGGTACCATCAGCACAGGTTTTGTTCCTGATGCCTCACCATTAGGCACCAAGACCATAGAATCATATGAGAGTGATGTAAATGTGTCTGAAAAGGAAAAGAGGGAAGGAGAACAGTAGCAGTGAGCTTTGGAGTGAAGCTCACAGCTTCCAAGTGTCAGCAAGGAACTTTTCATGCTGCTGACATCTCAGAGGACCCTTAGGGAGAAGGACAAGAGCTTTGAGATGCATGTCATTGTTCGGGGGACCATGACATGAGCTGACGGTAAGAACAAAAGAACTAGAGCCAGAAGTCTCCAATTCAGGCACACTCATGTGACAGAAAAAGGCAGGGAAAAAAAATCAAGCACTTTAGCAGAAAACCCAAGTAAAAGAAATTGTTTTGGTCCTCTTCAAGGTAGTAGAAGGAGTTCACTATTTTAGACAAATTCAAGTCTTGCTTTTCAGTTCAGTTCAGTTAGGATCATAGGAAGTGCACTCAAATTTTTCCATCTGATATTTTCACACTAGTGCCTCCTAAGACTTCTGGTCTCATCCTGAAAGAATTGCAAATACCACATTTTATTTTCACATGTCCTTCTGAAAGGCAAGTTAAGCATTCAGCATGCCCATCACTCACATACGTAACAGCATTACACCAAAGACTGCTGGAAGCCCAAAGGCACATTTTAAAACAAATAACTGCATTACCTAACAAAATCCATAAGGTTTTTATACATAAAAGAGAATTTACTTGTAAAGAAAAAACAGTGATTTTGAGGCAACATAAGAAACTCCAACTCCCAGCACAGGCAGTGAAAAGGAAATGCATTACATGTAGGCAGACAAGGACTATCCACATTTGCTTGTCTCATTTTTATCTATTGCAAATGAAATTATAATGATTTACAGTAAGACAATTACAGAGCCTTTGATCTTAATGTCACTCAGAAATCCAAATGTAAGCAAGTGTACAAAGTAAGTCAAAGACCAAAATAACTGGAAAATCTACCAGCAAAACAAAAAAATTATAAATATTTAAACAAAAGCTATTATATCTGATTATAATGAAAAAGATAATGTTTTAATTATCTCCGAGAAACATATGAGCATAAACTTTAACTTTCACTACAAACACCTCCCCACATATATACCTTTGTACAGATACATACACCACACCCCTCCCATCTTTAAGTAAAATCTCCTATGTGAAAGAGAATTTAATAGCACACATAGTAAATTACAAATAAAAAAAGCCTATAAGGATTTTTGCAGTTATCCAAAAGAAAACAAAAATAAATATTGAACATGAAGAAAACTCCAAATATATTAAAAAACCCCAAGCAAGTAAAGGGTGATTATGATCTAACATGCAGCAGCAATACCATAGGATTACTGACTCTTCAGATGTTGTCCAAAATTAAATTATTTTAATTGGCTCTGTTCCCTCAGACCACAGTCATACAGGACAAAGATAAAATACCCTCCTTCCCCCGTGAGCATAACAGGTTGTGTATTTACTACACAAGCATGTAGGACAAGGGAAATAGATGCCTCAGTAGTAAAAGAACTTTTTCTAACCAACAGCTTTTTGTTCCTAATAGCAAAAGCAATGTGACCACAAACAACATATATGCGGGCACTTCTTCAAAGATCTCGTCTAAAAACATTTCTGCTTATCCCTGCTTTCTTTATTTGTCTTCCTTCCTACCATTCTTTGATTTTTTTCAGTATATGATTATGTTAAAAATATTTTTTCATTTTAAAACTACCTTTGGCTG
This sequence comes from Coracopsis vasa, assembly GCA_026283785.1. Classification (NCBI taxonomy): domain Eukaryota; kingdom Metazoa; phylum Chordata; class Aves; order Psittaciformes; family Psittacidae; genus Coracopsis; species Coracopsis vasa. The sequence goes on from JANHGB010034538.1 coordinate 8,852, forward strand.
TTGAATACCCAGAAGATTTGTTTCAATGAGCTCCTTATAAAGGAATCCACAAAGCAAATATAAGCCTGGCCACTCCAGGGCATGGTATCCTGCCCTTTCATTATAAGACATGGTCAGCTGTAATGTTTTCCGGTAATATCATGCATAATTCCTGCCAGTGGGATTGCACCTGACCCCAGAGGATGAAACAGCTGAGGTAAAATACCACATGCAAAATTTAGGACTTCTGACATATGACCCAAAAGCAGATAAAATATGCATTCAGGAACACTGAGATTGCCTGTGATAGTAATGAGCATGCTGGCCATGCACAGAACATGCAAGTTTCCTATACAAAAAAGAACAACACAGAGCAGAAGAAACTTTCCCCTTTTAGAATAAAAATTAGGGCAAGAAAATAGGCTGCAAGTTCACAAGCGAAAGACTGGACAGAGCATCATAAGCCTCCTTGCACTACAAGCCCATAAAATCGAGAGGTGCCATTCCCTGGCACAGCTAAGTGTGAGAGTTGAAAGACTTAACACATCTTCCTTTCTGCTACAGATTTCTTTCAAAATACTGTAAGATTAAAAAAATAAAGAAACCGATTAAGTATCAAATCAGACTTTCCATGGATCGCCTTCACAATTGGGTGAACCTCAGGGTATGGAGCTACTCCAGCCTTACCTCCATCGCATTACAGGACTTGACAACCTCTACCGGTTACTACCACTCATATTTACTGTTAGTAGACCCTGATGTTACTTCAACTTTGTTGGCCTTCCTAACCAAATGGATCAATTTTGGAATTAGAACAAACTGGAAGTGAATCCAACTGATGGAATGTAGTTTTAGAAATGTTATGATGCTTTGTTAAAGCATCATCCTTCCATTTGGGTCATGTTATCTCTTCTTTTTTTTTTTTCATGTACTGTATCAATAATCATAAAAACAGGTTAGGAGGTCCTGGAGAGAAAATGTAGTCCATCAGTCTATCTCAAGGTTGGACTACCTGTTGTCACCTCTGACAGATGTTTGCTCAACCTGATTTTAATGACTGGTACACTTGGATACTCCAAAGACCAGAGATCACTTATTCCAGTACTGTTCTACATGTTTCTGCAGAACTTGTCCCCTAATATCTACACTGAATCTTTTTTGACACAGTTTAAGTCCACTATGCCTTATTTGAGCCACCACAGGCATGGAGAACAGATTACGACCTTCTGATTTACAGCAGCCTTCTACATAACTGAATAATGCTATCCCATTCTCCTTCCATTTTCCCTTCCTTAGGCTAAATTACTTAAATTTGCTCTTCTCACTGATTTAAGATGAAAAGGTTAGATGTAGATTAGATATAAGGAACAAATTCTTCAATATGAGGTTGGTGAGATACTGGAATAGGTTGCCCAAAGAAGTTGTGGATGCCCCCTCCTTAGAAGTGTTCAAGGCCAGGTTGAATGGAGCTTTGATCAACTTGGTCTACTGGAAGGTGTTCCTGCCCATGGCAGGGAGACCTCTGATCACTACCATTGCTGTCCTCTGGACTGTTTCCAGTTGGACCATATTTTTCTTGAAATACGGTGACAGAATCTTAAAATGTGCATTATTCCATATAATATTCTACCGCTAGGATGAAGGGCAAATTACAGAGAGAAGGTGCCATATTCACTCATACAGTCTTCTAAAATGTCTCATGTGGGACAGAGCACCCTAACAGCATCACCCAGAGGACACACAGAGACACTAAGGGCTAGATGCAATTACGTGCCTACAAAGTATTCTGCATACTGCTAGTAATTTCTAATGAACATTTACCTGCTCCAGATTCAGAAAGCTAAAGGAAGCCTTTGATTTACAAACTCACTGCTTATGAGCACTTCAGCCATAATTCAGCACTTCTAGGAGAAAGTTAATTAGAATATACTGGTTTTACTAGAAACTATTCCACCTGAGGCTCCAATAGCATTGTATCACAGAATGAACAGATTTGCCTAGAAGTGCTTACCTCTGTCTGCCAACAATGAGGGGAAACGCCATAATGTGTTCTACATACGTATACAGAAGATACTGACTCTGGCCCAATTCTCTCATGAGAGTCTAAAAAGATCATTTCAAGTTAAAATCTCACTGAAGAACAGCCAAGACCACAAGAAAATGGATTCTAGCAGTTGTTAACTGCACGTCCATAAAAATATTCTTGCTTTTCATCAAAACGCATTGGTCAGACAAACTGCAACACTTTCAAAATTGCTGTTTAAAAAGTTATAAAGGTTGAAAAGATAGTTGGGCATTTACATTAGCATAAAGGCATCAAATATTCATTACAGCAGAGGACTCATTATGTCAGCATCTGAGTTAAATAACAAGAATAATGTTTCCCAACTATAAACTTAAGTACCACAACAGCCTTCCGCAACACAGCAGTTTTAAAGAAGAGACAGAGAGACAGCATTGCAGGGAACCACATCAGTCTCCCTGCTAAAATCAGTTCGTTCACTGCAAATGGATCGACTTTTAGTATTTCCCTTTCAGATTAATTTACACAGAAAAAAGTGATAGAAAAAAGGAATTATACTGTAAAGCATGAATCCATATGAAAGGGAAAACATCACACTGGGACAATGCATCTTATTACAATATGTATCTTAAATGCAAAATTACACCAGTACTATGAGTTTACGAGTTTAATGATAGTGGGAAAAATAAAACAAAACAATCAAATCCAAGAAATATAACATTACATAAGCTCGTTTATAAAATGTTACTACACTGGGTGCACAAAAACAGAAAACAAGAGCTGTAAGTGTAACAGCAGTGGGACACAATAGAAAGATATGTATACCTCATTTCATGTCTTCTGGGGACCATAAAATTCTTATCTACGGATTATGAAGTGGAGTTCTTAGTTTGCTACCAAGTGCCCATGTTTTAATTCCTTGGATAGTGCCAAAAATCTGCATGTAAGCATTAGGTCAGTCATACGAGATTACTCTTACAACATTCTTGCTCACTGGATAAAGCTATAGACAAAGTTATAAAAATGTGGCCCTCTTTATAAGTGCAGATATAAGGCAGTGCTGGTTTTATTTGCAACCAGTGCTGGTTTTCTTTTAAAACAGCAAAGCACCTGCAGTACCATGCTGCTGCTGGCAGCACGTTCAGTACAGCACATGCCTGTACCTTGCTAACGATCACTCCTTTCTTGTTCTGAAGCATCACAACCATCCAGCTGCTGAAGAAATACATGTCCTCAAAAGACAGATCCTCTGTCGTCACTGGCTCCCTTCAGGAATCTCAGAGGGCTGTAGCCAAGAAGTTTGGCTTTGCTATGCCTTTCATAACCAAGGTTTAAGTGTCCCTTTTCAATCTCAGAACCACAGACAACACAGCACAGGGTAGATTTGTGCAGGATGGTGTAATTAGCTATGTATGAAGACTATACACAAGCAAATAATAACATCCAACTATCACCATCTCTATTCCGCCTCCCAAACTGCAGATACCTGACATTATCTAGAACTCCAACGTACAGTGAAAGGCAACCCATGCCTGTGAAAGCAGCAAGCCTTAAAATAACAGTTATTAGTAAAGAAGTCCTCTTTCTCCTCGGAAATCTTTCCTGCCTTCTTACCTATGGAGATTAGAAAGAAGTGCTTTCCTAATCGGCAATGAATGAGCAATTCACAGAGTGTTTCCCCACTCACTAGCGTGACCTTTATTTCCCATAACTCTGCTCAAGTGATAGGTGGTAGTAATGGATGCACCTGGTTGTGATCGCTGCATCTTACTCAAAGTGGGTTCAAGGGAGACAGTTAATAACCAAGGGTTAAACTGAGCAACATGCACCACCACCCCAACCAAAATCCTGCTCACGGACTGACCCAAGTTTACAAAAAGCTTTAACTTCTGTAGACGGTATGCAAATGTGACTATGAGCTTAAATTATCTCACTTCACAAACAGTGGCCAGCCGTCGAGCTCTTCTGCATGGCAGTGAGCTGCAGGCCAGAATCTCCCCTTGAGGAGGGACACTTCTCAAGGTTACTCCTTGAGGTTAGGGAGATTCCTTGCTGCAACAGATTCTCAGTAAGTGAGAACAGCATGCTAAACTCTGAAATCTTAGCTAAGTGATATAAAGGATTGATTTCACATGTAAAATCCTTTAGACATAAACAATTGACCGTCTGAGACTAAGTCTGGATCCAGCCACACCCGGACTCTTCTCTGAGGAGTTCAGAAAGCAAGAGGTTCCTTTCCGACCCTCATGACTCAACAGGAGGGTCTCCTTGACGATTTTGTCTGACCCCTTCCTCTTAACTCTTCATGTGGAATACGTAGTGACAGGTTGCCTTCGTAACCCTGCGTCCCTTACTGAGAAAAAAGTCCTTTTTTCAAAAAGGGACTTGTTCAGTGTTCAATCCCTATGAAATAGGGAAGAATGAAGACATAGCAGAATGAGTTAAAGCAACTAAAATAAAATAAATCAGTCATCTTAGAACTCAAAATTTCAGAGATTAGAGAAGACAGGTTCGAGAGAGAAATAAAAAAGGCCTTTGAACAAGTGTTAAGACTTGTTTTAAGATCCCAAAATGAAAGACTAAGAGGACATGTGGCAAGGGATCCTGATCCTGTACTCACAAGATCTCTTATCATTACATTATTTGTAGTGTCCTCGCCCTTTGCATTACACAATCTGACTTTGCGGATCAAATACTTGATGGAAAAAGAATCTCTACAAAATGTCTCTAGTCTTTATCAGTAAAGTGATAAAAAATAAAGTAATTCCAAATGTCTGATATCTTTTCAGATGCCTCCACCTGGCTTCAGCTGTACCTCCAGAAGACTCCAGCTCTCCTATACACCCTATGTCATGCCTGTCAGTTCCATGAAGGTATCTCAGGCAGCCTAGAATGTCTAAAGCAGCACTATAAACTGCTGTTAGGCATCTCAACTCCCCAGATGTTCCCACAGATTATATCCTATTTCCCTAAAAAACTGTTTTCCTATCCACTACTATCAGGAGAAGAATGAAGATGGTATCAATGTAAACCTCTGGTGAGCTGCTATTTTATGAAAAAGAAATCCATAGACTCTCTTCAAACTATTTAGCACAGAGTATCTTCTCATACAGATTTGGGAAAACTATACGGTGTGTGAAAAAACAGAGACAAAATCAAATTAACCCATTTCAAAATACTTAGGAATACGGAAAGCATAAGGAGTGTCACCAAGTATCTTCAAGGGTATCTTTTACCTTCACAGGAAAAAATACAGAAGAGAAGGGAATGTAATTACATTTTTATTAGGAGGTAGCAAATACAGAAGTCACTCTCCAGTTTAAAACACTAGAAAAGATTCAAGTGTCTTTGTCTTCACTATGTTTAAAACAGAAACAGACCCAGAAAAGTTGACCTTCATTATACTAAGACAACAAAACAAAGCTAGTCTTGTTCTGCTCTGTCTTGTCAAACTTACTTACAAGAAAATAGGTGATTTAACAAATGTAAAGAAAGGCCAATAAAGGGAATTGGGAATTTCTTGCAAGACCTATAATTCATCTCCTTGTAATGAAAATAACACTCAAAATAGGCCCACATTTCAATCCTGATATCTCCATGACCTAGATGAGAAAATGCACAGTGGCCAACCAATTTTTCTACCCACAGTAAGTGGCATCTTTGTGACCGTAAGAGGACAGGAAACACCTAAGACAAGGTGAAGACCACAAGAGCTTTTAACTACATTAGGGACAGTTCCCTGTCTGCTTCAGGGAAGATACAAATATTTTATAATTGCATAGAATCAGCCAAAAATGGAAAAACTGCTATAGTGACTCAGAGAAACAGATTATACTAGATGCAACTTGATAATAACAAAGCTGCTAGAAAAATACAGATGTCCATAATTATCAAGAGGAGCAGCTTCTATCATTTCTACAATAATTTCCACAAGATCATCAGAGTCAGTCAGGCCCTAAACAACATGGATTATTCCTTATCTGTAAAATAAATGGGAACACAGAAGATAATACAGTTATCTTAAGACAACTTAAAACTATCACAAATTAGTATTTTCATCTTCTTATCACTTGTCCTATTTTCTTAACTTTGACATTGAATATAGCAAATACTGCATTGTAGTGGAGCACAAGCCTCTACAAGTAATCACTGCCATTTTTTGTTTTAAAACTCTCTCCTTTTTTGCATTACCTTATTAAGTATTTAATTGATCTTCCTCAAACTTAGCCAATTAAATGTCAGCTGTCTCAGTCTAAGCTTGCTGCCCTGGGTTACCTTTAAGGTCAATAGAGTGATTCACAGGACCAACGTGACAGTCATCTAAATCACCTTCTAAAGTTGTTTATTCATCTCCACAATAATTACAATAGTTACTTAAATCATTTACATGCTGTATTAACAGTTACACTGTACAAAATACTAATCAATTTTGCTCAAAATTTCTATTGCACAGATTAAGACTGTAACCTATAGACCCAGCTGGAATAAAGGAGTGGAATTCCATCAAAATCCATCTCACTATGCCAATTTGCAGTGTTGAAAGTATAACCAGGACATGCACACATAATAGTGGACAAATGACTTTAAGTAAAATGAAGAAGTCTATGTCTGTTTTCATGAACAAGTGGAAAAGTAATTTATGCTAAATTATGATAAGGTATAGATGATAAGAGGAAAACACTACTGTATTAACATTTATATTATTATCCTACAGCCATATTTAGGAGAAATGCATAGTCACACTGAGAACTGCATATACCTTCCTTATCCAATAAACATACTGGTTCATAGTAAGCGCTCGCTCAAACTTTGTTCAAAACTGCGTAAAAAGTGGTTTACACGTATCAATATAAAAAGCACAAACTAAGCCTTTACGGTCCCATTTTGATCCTAATCTACTTTGATACTAGTAAGAAAAGAAGAGTAAACCTTGGTTTATATATTATTAATACATACAAGTGAGATCAGATATAGGCCCATTACAGCACCAAACGCAATACTCCTACATGAAATAATATTATGCCTCTGTACTTCAATTAGAAAAATCAAGTTAAACCCTAATGTCTAATCCTCACCTCTACATTGCAGTATGACACTTTAATAAACTGCACAATCCAATCTAAAATATATATATTGATTCATTAAGGATTAAACACAAATTGTTTATTTATGAAGTTACTAAACTTAACCAATAAAGATCATAAATGAATGATGATAACGAATAACCTGATTAAAATATCCATAAAACTCCATAGTATTATACAGTTTGTAAGTAAAATATATAAATATCATAAACCATGTCAAATTACACTCACAAATTACATTAGCATGCAATCCAATCAACATTCTGGAGCCAACCATTCAAACCCTGCAATCCCAATTTTGATTTTAACTTGCCAACTTGGGGTATTTTCCACAAATAAGCACTTAGGTGGACTTGTAAAGTGAAGGGTTTAGCAGAAAGAAAAAATACTTTGTTTATTATGTAGGCCAAAAGAAATCTGCAGTGGTAGATATCTCATTTAGGAAACCAAAATGTACTGACTAGACATGCCAAAGATAAATAATATTTTCAAAATTGTAGTAACTGCTTTCAAAATAACTTCAGTATGAATATATGTTCAAATATTTGTACAAATATTTCTATTTGTAAAATGCACTGCAAGGACCCACATGTTGAATATGTTTAAAAACTGAGAAATTATTTATGAAGTTACCTAAAGTACTCTGGAGAGAAAAACGGTTATTTTAATATTCAGAGCTTATTTTCACTTAGAGACACCACGATAAACGTTTTCTTTTGTTTTCTGACTCTTAATAAGGATACCCATTAAAAATTTGTTTTGAAATGTTGTGATTAAAGAAAATAGCACACGCTTCGAGACTATTTCTAAGAAATACAGGAAATTAATTTCATAATATGCACACAGAGAGACAAACTTACTACACTGTTGTGATTGTAAACTTATCCCCATCACATCTCCCTGTTTCCCCGATCACATCACATGTTAATATCTGTGCAGGAATGAACAACATACTAGCTAACCACACAGAAAGCAAAACTGAACTCCTCCAAACACTTCCTTTCCACTGAATATCAATTTGCAATCTATTGCGGAATAACTATTTAAAAATGTAGCTGTTGAATATATTTTCTAATGATTTAGAAAGATAGGGTTGCTGTTCTTATAATAACGTGATGGAGACATTTTCTTCAAAAATCACTAACAAACCATATTAAAAGGTTTCAGTGCATCAGATGGTAATCACAACATCATCTTATCCACTATTTAACTACAGTATCTATCAAAAGGTTCACTAATGTAGTAAAAATCTGACATATCTTGCTATGAAACCGATTTAATGTAATATTAAGTAACTCAAGTTCTTTTCCATAATCAAAAAGAACAGCTATTTCTAGTAGTCTAGCAATCAAAATGCCATGATGTACAGTTAAAATACAAACACATTGCTGTTAAAATGCTTTTCATTACTTTTTTTTTCCCCTTACTTTCTTTCAGCATATAAGAATTAGGGAAATGTACTTCTGCAGCATGCCAGAAATTGCACATCTTAAAGGCTGAACAATCTATTCCTTAAGGATAGTATAATACTTACTATAAGTGAAGACGATCCATAGAAATTTATGCTTTACAGTTACTCTCTGAAATAATGATGCTGACTGTCACAGCAGAAGTATAATCCAACCACATCCAGGCCTAATAGGTAGTATGCTAGTATTTGTTCCTATGAAATCAGAAATAAGGTACCTGTCTCACTGAAAATCCAGGCACCCCTGGAGAAAACAAACAATGGATTTTTAGTTCCTTAATTTTATTGAAATCATAAGACATCCACGCCTCAGTCGTCACATATTTTGGTTTAATCCACGTATGAGAAAAGAGCAGATTTTTTCACAATTTACAGCAAACAGGTACTGTAACTACAAATTGAAGTTTCTATATCCAGTGTCATCAGTTCAAACCCAGCTCTGTCATCTTCAAACATTCCTCACTTGGCAGAAGTCAGTATTTTTCTCTCTCTTATTTCCTCTAAATGTAGAAAATTCATCAATTTCACACCCTCTCTAGTAAGATGCACTGGAAGAAATGTTTTAGAGCAGCAGCAAAGCAACCATGCTCTCATTTCTTTCTGTGCCCTTCAGGCGTAGTCTGGGTGTCTTCGGCTTGCCCTGCTGGTCTTCAGTGTTGTCACTAATAGCTGGGAGATGGAGCTAGGACAGTGTGAAGCAGCACAAATAAATATTGTTGCTTTAAGAACATACTTACTTTTGTATTAAGATGCCACAACTTTCTACTCTCACTTCATTGCTGGCTCAGACGAAATCTTTAAGGAGGTTCCATTAAAAGTTCACATCTGTAGCATATATAAGAGAAACGCTGGAATTCCCATTCTGAACATATTCCGAAGGAGGTCAGATTTGGTTTTCAAGCATGTTCGTGTCGACGAAAACTTTTTTTTTGATGCAAAAAAATGAAAATTATCCCTTTTATTTAGGCATTCCCTCTGTAATCTTCCAAGTTACTCGGCTCTCTTACAGTGTACTCAGCATACAAAAAAAAAAAATTTACAAAAATCAAATATCGTATTTCCCATATGTATAAACTGACATTGTGGAAGCTTCATTAAAGAAGTCTTTTTATTTCTCTTGCCACTGGCAACTGAACGTCATTTAATGTACCACCACTTTCAAACAGCCCAAGAGACTTAAAAAGCTATCTAAGTTTGAAAACCAAAAAGTTCTGAGTTTTTCTGTACCCCAGGACGGTTTTCTTTCCTGAAGCTCAAGCCGAGAAAGCAGACAAAAGAAGCTGATTTGACTGAGCCGTGCCAAGTCTTGCCTTTTTTTCTTTCCTCCGCTCTCTCGCTTGCTCGCTCTCTCACTCGCTCGCTCCCAGCATGGCAACCTTCCCGAGCAGTCTTGGCGGAGCTCCAGCCTGTGCCAGTCTGTCTGAGTTCTTGTTTTCCAAAAGATGCTCTTTGCGAATCAATTAATATATTTAAAAACAGGAAACTGTGGGTCAGTAACCAAATCTTGGCACCAACAACCGCTTCTTCTGCCAAATCGGCTTATAGATTTCATGGTTTCCTACCTTTTACAATGGATATAACATTTTTGCTCACTGATCGTGGAGCACTGGAAGCCATTCACTGTTCACAGTGATAAGAAATCTGTTCTCTAAAAATGTCCGCATGCGACACATGAACAACCTGCAGTAAATCAAGACTCTTTTGAAGGCGGGCGTATGTGTAATTTTAATAAGCACCAAATACTCCTTAAAATAATATGTTTCATTCTCTCCTCACGAGAATCATGGGAAGATGCCAGGAGCAGGAGACGTCTAGATCCGAATTAAGATCACATTCAAAAGTCATAAGCATTTTAACTTTCTAAACTCCAGCTTGAAAATCACTACTTCCTATCGATTCTAGCATTACTAAAAATCAGCTGAAAATCCATAATAAATCTGATTGCAGCTAATACACAAAAAATCCTCAGCAATCTCCACACACCCGTAGATGCCAATGATGTCATCTGCTAATTCAAAAGCACAAGTTCTGGTTGTGGCTTTCATAGGAGTAATGGCTCAGCATTAACAGCTAACTTGGTGGAAAAATTTTGGGTATATTACAAGACTTTAAGGATAGAAAATTACATTCGGAACTTCATTCAAGATATTCTAAATGACAAGAATTCACAGAATTACAGGAATAAACTTTCTTTAATCTTCAAGCTATTTGCCAAGAAAAAACGCCAACTTTTTAAAACGTATGCATTACACTGAGTAAAATCGATTATCCAGAAAAAAAAAAAAAAATCCCTAAGTGTATCATTTTATATGTCCATGGATACTACTGTTTTCTTAATGAGAGATACCATATAGAGTCCCAGATGTTTCGGGGATAAGTTGTTATTTGGGACTTACTGATTAAATCTTCCCTAAGGTTTAATTCAGGGATATAGTTCACTTGGCTAAAAAAGAAGGGAAAATATTCTTCCTCAGGAGCACAGCAGCATGCTTTGTTTCTTAGGCTCAGAAAGCCCTGCAGTGTTAAAAGTATTTCTTTAAAATTCACATTTCTCAAAGGTCTTTGGAGAGCAGACTAAAGCCCAGTGAGAGGGCTAAGTGAGAATGTTTGCCAGTTGTAAACCATTTAATTTGTATCTGTCTTGTCCATCTTTGCATCAGGTGCATGTCTGTGATACACCAAGTATGCCAATTCAGTTGGCAAATCATAGAATCATGGAATGGTTTGGGTTGGAGGGGACCTTAAAGGTCAACTAGCTCCAAGCTGCTAGTACACGCAAGGACACCTTCCATTAGACCAGCCTACTCAAAGCCCCATCCAACCTGTCTTTGAACACTGCCAGGATGGGCAGCCACAGCTTTTCTGGGCAACCTGTGCCAGGGCCTCACCACCCTCACAGCCAAGAACTTCTTCCTAAGATCTCACCTCAATCTCCACTCTGTCAGTTTACAGTCATTCCCCCTTGTCCTGTCCCTACATGCCCTTGTAAAAAGCCTCCCTCCAGTTTGTTGGCCCCCTTAAAGTACGGAAGGCTGCTCTATGGTCTCCCTAAAGCCTTCTTCAGGCTGAACAATGATATTTCTTCCTAATAAATTTATCAAGAAATTCTGTTTCACTTGCTCTTCCCACCCATTTCTTTAGCCTATAAAGCAAGTTTTCTAGGCTTCACCCCAGGGCAGCACCTCCACGGAACATAACGGGAGCTCACACACCCAGAGCACCCTGAGATACACTGTACAGAATCACAGAATAGAGTTGGAAAGGACCTTAAGGTCATCCAGTTCCAACCCCCCTGCCATAGGCACAGACACCTCACACTAAACCATGTCACCCAAGGCTCTGTCCAACCTGGCCTTGAGCACTGCCAGGGATGGAGCATTCAC
>JANHGB010034540.1:1883-14506 GCA_026283785.1 Coracopsis vasa
GACCCATATAAAAGAGTAGACAGTACGATGGCTCTGTAGACACTAATCTTTGTACTTTTCTTCAGGTGTTTATTGCATAAGACTTTTTTATGGAGTATTCCGAAGGCTCTATATGCCTTTGCTATTCTGTTATCTACCTCTTTGTCGATCGTGGCATCCGAGGAAATAATGCTTCCCAGATAGCTGAACCGCCTAACTTACATTTACTACTTCCTCTCATAACTATCTTTTGATTTTAAAGCTTTAAAGGTCTATATGCTTTCATTAAGTAACCAGCTCTTGTCGTCCAATAACCTTTTCTACTTCTGAATTAATTTTCTTACTTTTCTCATTAAGCCGGTGCTTTTACTCCTTGTCACAGAAGAACACGCAGTAACTCAGGATCATCTACAATGTCATCTACTTGTGTTACTCTTCTACCATTCAAGAACATGAACAGTGATACTCAGACTACCAGTAATGAAACTCTGTAGCAGCAGTAAGAAGAGCCCTGCTCTGACAGACATGAATGTTACAATGGAGGCAGCTAACACAGAAGGCTTGGATGTACTCAAGACAGCCGGGCAAGCAAATCTTTACAAACTGAGAAGCCACAGGAAGAAAATCAGTTTTGGTTGGGTTTTTTTTTCAGCTGAAATTTGATCTTGACAAGCAGTTAATTTATATAATGTTCTAAAATTGTTTTAAAGGAAAACTGTAAACTATCTGTGGGATGATTTGGGGCTTTGAAATGATTGCCAAGCTGTTGATTCAATAGCCTTTGGGAAGTTTTTACAACCTGCACATTGTTGTTGCTGGCCACCCAGGGATGCCCTGATGATTACTAGCAGGCTTTCACATCAGCATATATTTATTTACTGAAGCTCATTCTATCCCATCTCCACTAATATTGTTATCTAAACTAATTAGATTAAAGCTAGCCTGGTAGGCCTCAGCATGCTGCACTTGCACCTCAGCTGCAGTGCAGACAACACCTACAGCCTGAAAATCAGGCTATGAAGACGTGCTTAAATGGTGTGCAGTAATTTGCGAGGGGAGGGAGGAATCATACTCACTGAACATTAGAGGGAACTCCTAAGTTCCTGCTGCAGCTGCTTGAGTCTAGCAAGCACAAGAGTTTTTACTACATGCGCTGACATAAACACAAAAAAACCCAACAGAGCAGCAGACACAGCTTGAGGTGATGTCCCTCTGTTGACACCATGGCTTACTGTTTTCCAGCTTCCTTTCCACAAGAACTCCTCTTGTAAGGCAAATCCTACCACAAAATACTAGGAGCTATATAGCCAACCTGATAGAAACAGGATAATGTCAGCAAGAATGACTGCAATAGCCTGCGGGCAGCATCCATTCTGCTAACTTAACATGCAGTATATTCTTCCAAGTTAATTTCCATAAATATTACTCAGTAAGTCAGCAAGTAAAAGGAGAGCTTTACCCAGTGATGAATTTCTTGCGTGAGTGTCTGGCTATTCTCTAGCACAAAATTGTTTCCAGATTAAGAACCCTGACACTGGAATGAATTCTTCTGAAAAGGATCAGACCTTGGCTTTGTGGGTGTAACGCAAGACTGATTTTAAGATTTTTCTGCAGGGGTTGGCAGAATGGCAGTGTATCAGGAAGTGATTTAATAGCTTCAAATAGTCTATTGCAGACATTACTTGATTAAAATGTATGTGTATTTAAAAGCATTCCTCTCTGCATGCACAAGTCTAGAAAGGTACATGTTAGACACCTAAAGATACCAGTGAAACATTAATTTATTTCCTTTTCTTCAGTACAAAAAAAGATTCATTTATTTAGCTCTACATACTGTTAGGGCATTAGGGCACAGTTCATATAGGAGGAGATGTCAATCTATTAGCTGCTTGCAAAATAAAAATGAAAATTAAAGAGGATTCACAGCAACATGACTTTCCCTTTATTTTTCCTTGAGCTGGGATTTGATTTTAGCATCTTTGTGAAAATAATCCATATAGAAAACGGTCATTAACTTCTGAGCTAACCAGATGCCACAGTTCAAGTACTCGGCAGGCAGGCAGATAAGTAGCTGTTCTATAGAAAGCTGAATTTATGAGCCTGATTTTCAAATTATTCTTCCTGAATCTTTCATGCATCACATCATTTCATGGTCCTTCTTCCTGGAAATTTTGACAAAATAAAAAGAAGACTTTGTAGAAATGATGGTGGTTTTGAAAATATTCTTTTCATTTGAGAAAAAAAAAAAGTAATTTCGAATCCTATGCCCAGATCATCTTGACTTACGAACATATTTACAAACACTGTGTTAATTTTAATTCATGGCCTTGCTGAAGAGAAATAAGCATTTCTTAAGTGCTTATTCCCTGTTTGTAAAGTAGAATATAAACACAGAGAATACACTAAAAAAAAGGGGGGGGAGGGAATAATCTACTAATAATGCTAAAATAAACTTTAATATTGTAAGTCAAACTCTAACAGGTTTTAGCAGAATCAAGAGTTGTGTGAAAACTCTATTTAGCTCCTTTATGTGACAACATTGTTATTCTGTCTGCTCACAGTATTTTTTTTTGTTCTGTAAGACTTTTCATTCATTCAGTATGGAAGGGATTTCATTCATTCAGCATGGAATGAACATAGATCACTGGGCAGGTATTTACTAATTTTTATATATATTCCTTCATTCTAGATCTTATTGCAAATTAGCTTCAGAAATACTAATTAATTAATCATCATGATATCCTTGTGAGAATATGTATAATTTCCAAGTATACGCAGAGACTAAAATACAGACAGATGAATGACAAAACCATTAAAAAAAACCTCTGCAAATTTGTTTGCTCAACTTAAGATGTCCAAGGCCTCCATTTGACAAAACTGGACTCTAATTTTTTATTAAAATTGGCCATGAGATAGAAGTTCTAAATACTTTGATGCATCTGCCTTTAAAGACTCATATGGGATCCTGCGCAGTAAAATGGAAGAATGTTACTGTCAGAAGATATGAAATATCACCTATCAAATGGCCTCAAAACTACTTGCCTTTCTCATGCGAGCCCACTGCACTAGATATTCATAATGATCTTCTGTCTCTCTCAGGTGATGTCTCATGCACTGCCAACTAGAAAGTGTGAGAGTTTAGGCTCTGCTAATGGAAGAAGCCAAGAGGATGTGCTGAAGCTATTTCTATTCAACTTATTTGGTTAACATCCTTCATGGCTAGTATCGGCATTATGTCTAATTTTGTGCTTTGCAGGAATTTACAGGCTGGCAGTACAGTTGCAGTTTGCTTTTTTGCTTTACCATGACCCTGTAAGACAGTCTGAGCCAGCAGAGAGGACATGGAAAAATAGAATTCAAGAACTCAAAAAATATTTAGTGAAAGTTCATAAGAAAGAGAAGGGGTTTCATTTATATAGAGATAACTGTATTATCTCTTCATGAGCTAGACCAGCTGGAATAGCCATTTTATCTAAGGAGCAAGAAAGCAAGAAACAACTTGTCCTTTTTGTTTTTCTGTTTTATTGGAGAATGCATTGAGGGCCATTTGAAATCAGAGAAATATGATTCTTGCAGTGCATTCCATGCTGCATTTTAGCTCTATTGACTTCTAGTCTTGCTCAGACTTAATGAGTAAATAACTTCAGTCATTCAGTCAGGTTAAGGAGGTAGTCACGCTGAATGCACTTATGAAGGAAATAAGTAAAACATTAAGCAGCATGTTGATGAAAGAGAAAATACATTTTTTTAATTATTTCTTAAATATTCTATCTATATTTTTTAAAGTTTTAAACAAGCACAGAGCTCAGGGAGAGATACTGTTTATGTTAATACTTGGAGAGAAATAATAGGAGGAGAAATAAAACTCATGCTTTGAGTATCTTCTATTTGCACAATCATTTCATCCCTAGGGAACACAACAGGACCTTCAATTCTGTTTCCACACTTAATTTCTGGTAGTAAAATGGCTGAAACTCTTGTTCAGAGCAATTCATTGCTACTTCATTTTTCCAGGCATTTGACTACTCTAGCATAGAGCTGTTAGCTGAAATTATTCTGCAGTTCCAGCCTACTGAATCAAACACAACTGCATCACTGAGCACTGCAGTACACCTTTAGAAAGCCAATTACCATCAGGATGTACTTTCAAAGGGGAGAAAAGAACCATTAACCTATCAACCCTCATCAAGACGAGCAACAACCTATATATGACAATGCCATTTTATATAATATGAAAGTGAAATGAAAAGTAAAGCATGCAAAGATAGCGATAATAAGTGTTGTACCGTTATATTGTCACAGATTTAATACTCAATTCACATTATATTAGTATCATTGTTTATGACTGTCAGTATCACCTTGAATTTTAAATAGAAAATATGGATTTCTTTGGTTTTACTTGATGTATTGTTTCATTAAGCCTGCCAAAGGAACCAAATGAAATGAGTAGCAGGAGGAGATTTATTTTAATTTGGATCAACTGTGAAAGTCACTGACAGGGGGGTCTGGTCTATGTTCTATGACTAAATTTTGAAACCCTGTTTTTGAAAAGGAGTTTATGCCAGTCCCTTATGGCAGTCATCAACACCAACTCCCTGAATCTCCCTGTGTTTCATGTATTGTTGAGTTTGACAATTACTTGCTTTGTGAAACATTTTTTTTTTTCAAGAACTGCAATAATTTATAAAATTTGAAATGCACCAATCAAGTTCTTGTTTTATAACTTTTGCATCACCTGAAAATACACCCTTTTCAGTTTTCAATTTTCAGAGGAGGAGAACCTTTGGAGAATTTATTCAGAAGTTATTTATTAACTACTTGGTATATTTTTGGATAAAAAATGAAATCTATTTGTAGCATTGGAAGAGATATTCTAAGACTTTTTTATTATGAACTATATTGCCATTAGAACTGAATAATTTTGATTGCATGAGTTTCATAGGTAATATGTGAAACTGTCCATTTTCTAGAGAATAATACTCTTAGTTTCATTTTCTGTTAACTTTCACCATACATGCACAGAATGATTCAGAAGGTATTAGTGACCATGCAATTGATTTAATGAAGATAGGGACTTTACTGGTAGACCCAGGTGGCTTATTCTTAGGTTTGCTCAGTTGAGCATTCAAGACAGATGTGTGCAAAAAGACAATGAAAAGAGAATACAGGAACTCCTGGGAAATATCTCGAGGGAGGACACATTAATTCTGTTCTCCTAAATTAATGTATTCTTTTCCCTTCTCTCTTATATGAACCAATGATTGTATATGAAGGGCAAGATCTTTGCCCACAGTGCCAAAGGGAGCTGAAAATGTTTAGGAGAAAGAGAAAAATACAAGAAATACTTCAGAGATGTTAATTTCCACAAAAACTACTTTGTTAATTTGCACAGTCTTATGCAAGCCTTGTACCTTTTGATGCAATATTAAGTCCCTTTTCCAGAGGGCAGGTGATAAAGAATCTCAGCTTTCTCTACTGAATTTTTATGTGGGCACAGAAACAACAGAAATTGATTTCCTACAGATGTTTTCTTATGATTGTCTTTGGTGTCTAAAAAGGTACAAGGTCCTCTAGAGATCTTTCCCCATCTGTCTATCACTTCAGCTTTCCCTTATGTTGAGATATTTATCTTTGTTATTCACCTGCCCAACTAGTCACGTGAAAATTACAGGAGCTTAATGATCTCTATCCATTCCAGGTTGACTAGCCAAGTTATTAGACAAGGAAAGCCTCAGTGACAGTCACACACTTAAATAAACTGTTTCTTTAAGGAGATCATAATGTAAATAAGAATAAATTTTCATTTTTTCATTACAGATAATTACAAGCAAAACGTGAAAGATTTGAGCTTTAATTGTTCAAAAACTAGCAGAGGAACAGGAATCTTAAATTCAGTGTTTAAAAAAATATCCTGCTTTTTTTTTTTATAATACTATCACAATTTTTACTTTAGTTTACTGATTACTGAATGATGAATGTTGGTGTTACTACTTGCAGAGAGAAAACAATAGCAAGAAAACATGGCTCCAACAAGTTAAAAAGCAATTTTATCTCTCTGCTGGTCCTGAAACATTTTAAGCAATTATAAAGTGTGTTTGATACAGGCCATTAAAATAATGTTTTTAGGAAATTTAACATTGCCTTATGATATCTGCCATTTCTGGCAAAACCCCCTGCCTTTCTTCAATGAAAATGAAAATTACAGCTTCAAACATAATTGTATATAAAACTGCTGAATGCATCAGCTGGTTTCTGTCACATAACAGTGATTAGGTGGTCACTATTATACAGAGTACTCTCAGAAATACTTAAAATAATACATTCTCTGGCCAACGTGTAATATACATATTTTTAATATTTAATGGATCAGTATTTAATATATTCATGTGCTCTTAAGAAAGTGCTTTCTTATGAAGTGTACAGAACAATGGTAAATTTCATCTCTTTACCCAGGTTTTTTCAGCATATCCTATGCATGTTCTTAAATGATACCCAGCTGCCATATTCAAGACATATTATACTCTCTGTAGATAGTTAATACATGGAGGTAGCTTTATTGGCTTTTAATTAGTAAAACTTCAAAGTATTAAAGCATTCTTACTGTTTCTGAGGATTTTACCAATAAGGTAATAAACACCTCATCTTCAAAATATTATTAAGGATTAATACATCCCCAAAATTAAACAGATTTAGTATTTCAGGCTTCTGCATCTCTGGTTTTACAATTATGTGCTAATCAGAATTTACTTCTACTTTCCATCTATTTAGGTAATTGGATTTATTTTCAACTGCATGTATCTAAAATCTAATCACACAGCTAGAGCAAGATGTATCCTCAGGCAAAGTGAGAGGACAAACAGCCTTGTTTAAGACATGAAGAAACCATACACTAAATAAAAATAATATCATTTTGATTATTAAATCTTCTTGGTCTACGAGAAGTATTCAGTCACAAACCCAGAGGGCCATTTAAAATCGAAAAGCAGTTATGTAGAAGATCTATGGAAACCACAAAACCTTTCTATTGAATCTTTCCAGCTACCAAGCTTTTGTCATCGACAAATCAAACCCACATTTTTAAAGAAAAGATGAAACAGTTTCCTGAAAGGAATTGTTTCTGATGTAAAAAGCATACAAGCAGGTTTTGAATTTTTCTACAGTCCATATTCAGTGTGCAGTAAACAAAGGGACTCTGTGCTTTATTTTGGTTCCCATTTTGAAATATTTTGATTAATTTTTTTAATAGTTCCAGTATTTTTAGTGTTTGCCACAGGTCATGAATTAAGAAGGAGCACCTCTGAAAATTAAAAAAAAAAAAAAAAACCCTCAAACATCAAAGACATGTTTTCATTCACAAAGGATACTGCTTTCGATTGTAAAAGAAAACATAAGGAAACACTTTCAGGTGAAGTCAGTGCAAGGCACAGATGGTAACATCCTAAGATACACCCTAAATGACTTGACATAATGATCCTGCAGGCACTACGTTTTTGCTTTATTTCCCAATACTGCATGACTTAAATTTTTCTATCCCCCCAAAAAGTATTATGTTTAAGATATCTGCGTAAGTTAAACATGGGGCTTTTCTTTTTTTTTTTTAGTATTTCTATCCTCATCTTGTCTTGTTCACAAACACTTGCTGAGAAAAAATGCCTCTGTACTTACAAGGAGCAGCTGAACAGAATAGAATGCCTGACTCAAGAATTCAACTGCACTCCACAAAGGCCAGTTACAGAAAATTTATGCATCAGAAATTTAAAATGTGAAGCTGCAAAATATAGCTCAGGTAAAACCCCCAAACTATTAAGATGAAACATGTCAATTTTTTTTCCAGCCAGGTATTTTCCTGAATATCTATTACCTAATCACTTGTAAATATTGACTTTAATTTCCTTTTCAGAATAAGAAGACATATGAAAATGTTGTCCTCTCCCATCAATAATAATACAATTTTACAGCTGGCCACATTTGGAACATGTATCTGTAGCATACACAACCACTACTTACACCTCAATGGATTCATACAGAAAAAAACATTAGAAATACAAAACCTATTAATTTCATTAATTGTGAGTAACTGCTGTCCTTGGTAATTTGATGGCATTCTAACATTTTTTTAAAGCACATTTTATTACTTCCTGTCATTTTTCACTAAGGAATCCTTAGTAATGACAGCTTCATTTTCATGTATTTCAGCACTGTAGCATATTCCTCAGTTTTGCTATTTTGAAAGAAAACTGCTTTTTTTTTTTTTTTTTTTTCTTTGTGGCTTAACTGTTAGCTGGATCAAGTAATTTTAAACCCATGTAGCAATGATCAATGTATTTGGATGTTTTTCTAGAACAATAATTAACAGCCTTCACATCACTGAATTCATCATACTATTGTTATGACATAACAAAGTTCCTTAGCTTCTTAATGCTTTTTTGTGCTTCATTCAGACTAGGCTACAGCCCTTACATTTCATGGTTTTGGTCCATTCAAGATGAAAGCTAAAAGAAACAGAACTAGGATGGGAGGAAGAAATAAGATCCCTGGAGATTTTAAAAACTAGGTGAGGCCCTGAGTTAACTTTTAAGTTGGATCTTTGAGTGGAGAGTTACACTAGATAACTTACAGATGTTTCCGCCAAAGTTATTATTTTTATGATTCTATGATTAACTTATTATTCACTGTTATCTTTTCAGTCATAAGAGGGTCCATCCATATTAGCTGTCAATGATGAGAGAAGGGCTCTTTAAACCTACTGCTCTTCTAGTTTATATCACTCTGTAAATTGAAACATATGCACTACTCAGAGTAGACTTGATTCATCAATAAGTGAGCATAGCTTGAAAATTCCTGTAGTTAGAAGAGTATCTGCCTGCAGCCAGACTTCTTTAGAAGAGTAC
Organism: Coracopsis vasa; assembly: GCA_026283785.1. NCBI lineage: Eukaryota > Metazoa > Chordata > Aves > Psittaciformes > Psittacidae > Coracopsis > Coracopsis vasa. The sequence goes on from JANHGB010034540.1 coordinate 10,754, forward strand.
AGTGCATTATTAAAATGTAACTGAGCCAGGACACGATTGAGGTCAGAAAGACACCCACTTCTCATCACATCAACAATGCCTACAGCTCTGAATTCAGTCAAGAACAGTTGCAACAAAGGAAAAAATTATGCTATGTATAAAATCTATTACTGTATCAGGAAAGTTGCACATCCATCACTTACGCAAGCAATCCTACTGGCTTTGGTCAAGCTCCATGTGAATGAGATGCAGACTTGTATGATTTTGTACTAAACAAGTGCATTCTTCTTTTGCAGAAATTAATCTGTACTCTAAAGAATCATAGTGAAGTTTCATCCTTACAGCTTTCAAAAATGGAAAAGCTTACTTTTGGTTTCACACAGAAAATCTTGTATAGGATTTATGCAATGTTATCCACTTCTACAACCTCCAATTTATCAGCTATCCAGGTAGCAAAGAACTTAAAATCTTGCCAAGTCTTACTAAATGTAACAAGCATCAGTGAAGCATGAAAGCATGATGGAGGTAACTTTCCCTCTTGGTTTTAAACTTTTGGCTTCTTTCTGGAACACCTTCTCCTTCACATTCCATTGCATGTAATTCAATATGCTAATCCAGAGCAGCAAAAAGCCTTCTCTTTTAGTACTATACATAAAAGAATGACTATAGATTACCCTGCTACTAATTTATAGAAAAACTGTATTTAATTAATAACTTGATTCCATGGGGATTCAGATTTATTGATAAAAATTCAGGTTGACATTTTTTCCTTAATTCACCCTATTGAAAAGTAAGAAAGAAAGGTACAAGTGCATGAGTTCATGAGTATCAACCTTGATTTTCAGTTTTAATACTGAGGTTTTTTGCTATTGTCAGTTTTAGTCTAACTAAGTTGAGCTAAGGAAAATATTATATATATGATGATGACATGAACATTTGCTTTTTCCTGTTGTTTAAAAACTGACATATGCAGAAATCTATTTTTGGTGATCCCTATCCCAGACTTTAACCAGAAGCAAAAACAAAGCTCTTCATAAAAAGGTCAAAGAGTAGGTTTCTAAAAAATCACAGCATTTCTTGGAGCACTCAGCCAGAAGTGATCATGAAACACTGAAAGAAAAGGACAAGCAGAGATAGAGGAGAGTTATCTTTATAAATAATAATTGAGAAATATTAATTAAAAGTTAGAAATTACATGCTATTTCCAGGATGCTACTGTGTTAGCAATGCAGAAAAATGAGATCTGAAAAGGAATGACTAGCAGTTATTGCCATTTTCACAAAAGCATAAGAACATCTCATACTCAACTTTCCAGGTCAAAAGGCTGCCTAGCTTTGCCTAGCTTTGCTATGATAATTGTTATCAGATTTGGGAATGCCACAACCACAGAAATTTTTGTCGCTAGTTGGAAAAAAACATCTTAAATGCATGAAGAGGGAATATAGCTAACTGTTTGCTTATTCAGTGGAAGGCTAAGAGTCTGTATGAGTAGACAAGTTTAATGTCATTCTTATATGAGACAATAACAAGAATATGTTATGCCACATTAAATAGTCCAAAATGTCTTACATATGAATTATAATCAGCATAGGGTAGCTATTCTGAAAACAACAGTGGTAGTAATTTGCCCATTATTCCTGTTCCTTATCTTTCTGATTCATGCAAACAAGTTTTACTGACATTAGGAATCCCAGGAATCCAATTCCAAAGTAGTATGCATAAATATTTCTCGGAAATGAACTCTGCCTGTATGTGTATTTTTGTTCTGGAGATGTCTGTAAACTCATCTAATACGAAGAAAAAGCAAGATCCTATGACTGACCACTCATGAGTCACATAGTTAGCAAATATCACAAATTCAGGGACCTTCTATAATCAACCTATAAAACTAATGACCGCAAAAGCAAAAGACTAGCAGATAAACTAAAGCAATCAATATATCTGAAGAAATTATCTAATCAGAGAATTATAGGCATACATTTACGGATAATGTTGTTGGTGAGCTACCTATATCAACTGATGTAACTAGTTGTAGTAAGCATAGCTACCAGTCAAAGCATATTGAACAGGGAACTACTTCTTACATTTCATACATTTTCCACAAAAATCACATAGAAGATTTGAAGGAAAATATCTGAAATCTCCAATTTCTTGACATTGCTTATAAATACTGAGAAGCAAACACAAATGATGTTCAGTAATCATAGTTTTCCTACCTCATAATCAATAGATAATAACTAGGTATCTTTCATAATCAATAGATAAATAAGTCAGGTATCTTGTGGGCTCAGGTTTTCTTTCACAGAAAACCCAAGCCAATGTTCACTTTCAGATAAACTGTTAAAATCTTGAATATTCCCTGAATACCAACTGTGATCCAGTAATAATGACATCACCTCGTTATCTGAGTACTCAATCTGTATAGGCACAAAGTTTAATCTGAACATTCTACTTTCTAAGATTAAATATTAAATATTTAAATTATTTTAATCTGTGTCTTTAAAGTTCCAGGGAATTTACTGAATTTTATTTATAAGTAGCAATAAGCAATAATTTCCATGTATGAATAAAAATCTTCCTGTGATTAATTACGTGTAACTCCCAGTGATTCAGTGAAAACCTGTTGTCAGTGTGGATGTTCCAGAGCAGAAGCTGGCCTAATTTTTTATTATGTTTTATACAGTAACATGGTACCTGAATAAAAAAATACCTGGAGGATCAGCAGCCAGTTTCTACAAGACTCATAACATTTCCAAATACTGAAGGCATATTTGGAACACATTAGTTTCAAAGTCTCATCTGTTAGAATTTGCTTGCATAATGAAACACAAAAATTTCTCACAAGACCAACAAGGCTGTAGGAATTCAGCAGTAAATAAAGGTTTGAAAAATGAGAGTACTGTTAAGAAAAATGCTTCTTTTAAGAATAACAGAATTGTAGGGTGGGAATGAACGTCAAGAGGTCATCCAATCCATTCAAAAGCTCTGAGGTAGGGTCACATTAAAAACCTATCATGACCGGCTTGGCTTTATCCAATCTGTGTTAACAAATTGCTTATGACAGTTTCCACAGCCTCCTAGGTAACTCATTTTACTTGTCAGCTCGTCTCATAGTTTAAAATCTTTTTCTAATATCAACCTATTTACCCCTTACTGCAACCTAAACTCATTGTCCTGTCTTTGATAATTTCAGAGAATATTTTTACTAATGCATTTTAAACCTCAAATGAATGTTATTAACACTCCTAACTAGCAGTAAGGGTCCAAAACTTTCAACTGATTTGAGTTAATGTATTCCTTCTTTCTTCATGTTTACATCTACCATTGCAAATAAGGAGTTAAAACCATTTAAAAAGTTTAAGATAAGGGTTTCAAAGAAAATTGTGTGAGTCCAGAAAGTCAAGCTCTAAACAGAATAGGAAATGCCAGTATTTTTCTAATGGTATTGACAGATATACTTTTTTTCCTTTCACATCCTTTCAAATGTGGAACCTCTTAAAGGGATGTGTCTCACCACCAGGGAGGTGATTTACCATCCCATTAAGAAATATGAAGAATAAGATTTAAACAGAAATTACAGAAGATAGATAAGAACTGTTAAAATACATAATAAAATTTTTACCTAACTTAGAATCATAGAATAGTTAAGGTTGGAAAGGATCTTAAGATCATCTAGTTCCACCTCCCCTGCCACGGCCAGGGACACCTCACACTAAACCATCTCACCCAAGGCTCTGTCCAACCTGGCCTTGAACACCGCCAGGGATGGAGCAT
>JANHGB010034541.1:0-12941 GCA_026283785.1 Coracopsis vasa
GAGGGAAATGTCAGTCCAAACCCCCCCCCCCCAATGCTTCAAAAAGGCACTATTAGAAACCCCTCTATAAGCAGCTCTGCTTTTGAGCTCAGCTCTCAGAAGAAACCACTTCAAAGCACTTGAAATTACAGGTTAAAGGGGGTTTTTCCACCCTGCTCTTCAGCAATGAGATGCTCGGGGGGTGTTTTCTCCCCACCCGGTGTATAAGGACACAGCATCTCCTGTTTGCCCGCGCTCTGGCAGCACCGCGGCGGCCGGGAAGCACCGCATGGATCGCCCGCCCGCTGCCGCAGAGGGGCGGAGCGGCCTCCTCCAGCCAACAAAGCTCGTTCCCATCCCAGCGAGAGCATCCTTGGGACAAAAAGAGCGGCTTTGAGCTGCCTTTCCAACGGGCAAGAGCCGGCTCTGCCCGCCTCCCGGTGCCTCTGCAAAGCTCGGTTGTGTCCTTCTGGGATTAGAGGGTGGAAGAGGGGAAGTGGGCTCAGGAAAATAGGAACGCACTGGTTATTTAAATAGTGAAATAAAACCAGGTCATGGTGTTAGTTACTAACATCTATCTCCATGCAGGGGCTCAGCAGCAGGAGGAAAACACTCCTGCCACTTCTCCTTGCAACCTAAAGCATCCTCCTCAGCATCGTTTTTGCTGGGAAGGAGATGGAAGCCTCCAGAAGGGTCCCCATACTTGCTCTTTTAATCCTTAACCAGCCACTTGATTGGATTTTGTGCAAGAATCTAATAGAAAATGCTGAAAACTCCTGCACCTCTTTGAAAATCAAGTGTATCCATGATAGTGAGAGGTATCCCTGCCCGTGGCAGGGGTTGGAAATGGATGATCTTAAGGTCTTTTCCAACCCAAAGCATTCTGTGATTCTCTGGCATGACGTTAAAGCTCCGTGCTGCATCCATGCTTGGGGAGTAACTCATGCAGTACCACACAAAGCTGACAGGTAGTAAGTGAGGCTTTGAATGACAACTAAAACCCCCACAAAACCAAATAGCCTTGTGTTTAAAAGACTGCTTTTAAATAAGGAAGTATTTTACTGGCCAAGAAAACAAATCAGAGCTCAAAAGAGGAAGAAAAGCCCATTCCTGAGTGTAAGGCAGGTTTCGATTGTATCTTATGATCTCTCTCCTTTCCCAACCAGCCCTCCTCCCTCTACCAGCTCCAAACCCAGGGCCCTGCTCTCATTTGCTTGATGAGGGATGGTTCCTGCCCTCCGGTATGGATGGATCAGGATCAGCTCACACGAGGTTAAACTCCCAAGCCATGGCCAGTGTGGCAGTGCCAGCTACGGGAACGTGCAGCCACCGACAGCCTTCTGCTCCTGTTAAGCTCAGGACCACAAGCAAGCTTTGAAATCAGTCTAATTGCAATTTAATAAAGCCTGGCTTAATTTATGGCTCTGTGTTAGCAGCACAGGCAGTTTGCATTACTGATATTGATATAGAGCAAGAGCTTTAGATAAGGGCTGAGATTAATTCAGTCCCAGCAGAAACTGTGACTGGGGAGCTCCCTTAAAGGAAAAAGAGAAGGAACCATTCCCTGTGAGTGCACAGGTTCATTTGGGGGTATTTTTGCAGCCCTGATCATGTTCCCAGGAAAGGGGAAACCCTCACAGTGAAGAACTTATTCCTAATAGTGGAGAAGGACTTTTAACAAGGGCACATAGTGATAGGACAAGAGGGAATGGCTTTAAACTGAAAAGGGGGAGATTGAGATTAGATATATGGAAGGAATTCTTTACTATGATGCTAGTGGGACACTGGAATGGGTTGCCCGGAGAAGCTGTGGCTGCCCCATCCCTGGCAGTGTTCAAGGCCAGGTTGGAGCAACCTGCTCTAGTGGAAGGTGTCCCTGCCCATGGCAGGGATTGGAACTGGATGAGCTTTAAGCTCCCTTCAACCCAAACCATTCCATGATTTTAATATCTAATCTCCTTTATATGCTCATATTCATATAATATGTTCATATTCATATAAATATATATGTAGAATCACATATGAGACTATATAAGAACATATCCTAGTGTGCACTCTCTCCCTAAATACACATTTATAGCTGCTGAGTCTGCAAGCCACCCATCAAAGAGCAGATGGTTTAACAGCCCAGCTTTCCCTGGAAATCAGGCTCAATGCTCCTCAGCGCCCTTCCTCCAAAACAAGGAAGGTTAAAGGCAGTTTTTAAGCAGCAATGAAGAGAACAGGGCTGCTGCTCTGCGGGCAGGATGGGTCCCTTCACCCAGGATCCCCCCAACACCCCTTCCCCAGCGCCGCAGCTCAGCAGGAGCTGCGTTTCTGCTGTGATTTGTGAGTGTTTGAGGAATCCTTTGGGACTATAGAGGTGCTCCAAAAGGGCAATTAGATCCATTACTGGCTCTTCTATTGCCCCATGAAATAGGTTTACTAGTTGTGTGCCGCCTCATATACTCCAGTTTTATGCCAAAATGAACAAGGATGCTAATGAACGACTGCGGAGCGCGCAGATGCGGCGGCCGGCACGCACAGAGCATCCTCCGGTCACATCTTCTCTGACAGGCCCTGCACTAATGCTGCTTCCTGCAGGTTTGAAGGTGTTATTCAGGTATTCTGCAGCCTTGGCACAGCATGTCTTAGATGATAAAGGAGGGGAAACAACGCAGCTGTTTCGTCAGATCCAAAGATGCTATTTCTTCATTTTCATTGCTGCAGTGGCCAATCTGGCTCACAAATCCTAACGGGGGCTTGGTCTAGAGCAGCCCTGGGGCAGGAATGTAAAGGCCATCACCAAACCTCACTGTATGTCCACAGTAGGAAGCCAAAGTCACAACCCAGATGCTCCTAAGAAAATCCAAACTAGGAGGAACTAACATGAGTTGAAGTTATTGATCTCTACACCTTAAACCAGTTTGTGCTCGAAGCAGTTACTTCACCCACACAAAACCCACAGATCCATTTCAACCCCCAAACCTGGGAGGTTTCTCATCAAACACACAGCAGAGCCTTCTCAAGCATGTCCAGAGACCTTTTGCCAGCCAAATCCTAGTGCTACACATGCAGTACACACAGGAGGACGACACAGCAACAGCCTGAAATGCATGGAATAACCAGTCCTGGGTAAATCTTGCTCTTTAAAACAGAATGGCCTTAGGGGTGCATGTCCCAGCTTGGGGCTGGGACCCTGCTAGAAGGGAAAAGCTGCTTTCACACCCCCAGCCCTTCACACATGGCTGCAGAAGGGTGAGGAAGAAGAGGATCACACAACCATTAAGGTGAAGATCTCAGGGGCCTCTGCATCCTGCTCTCAGCATCCCATACCAAAGGCTGCCCAAGGAAGGCACTTGGCAGCAGGGTTAAAGCTTATTCACCTGCCAGAGAGCAAGAAATCCAGCAGGAAAGGAGAGGACACTGTTCCCAGTTCCACTTCCATGTGCCAGAGCAGGAACAGGGTGCTGCAACAACCCTGCCTCTACACTGCAGCAACCAAGGGGTATTTTTAACCATGGGGAGGGAGTGGAAGGAAAGGCAGCGAAATAGAGGAATCAGCAGCGCAAGCAAGGGGCAGGGATGAAAACCAAGCCTCACACTGAGAGGGGGTGACAACTGCTCAGCATCATCCTGCCCCATGGCACGAGGCCATCTTGCCTGGCATCGGGAATTGCGACAGTGAGTGCAGGGAGAAGCCTGTGGGAAGCCCTTGTGAAAGAAAAGCCTTTTCCTTTATTCCTGTGAGGAAGCAGCTCCCAGGTTCCTCATGGCTGCTGGTTTCCAGCTTCCCAAAGCACCCTCAGTGTGCATGGAGGACACCAAAGCAGCCATCAGGCTAAAAGCACAACTCCTACTGAGCCCCTCAGCAGCCAGAGGGGATGAAAACGGGTTTTCCTACAAGGAATGAACCACTGAGGTTTCATATTAGCAGAAGCTGAGCTTTGGCAGAGCCTCACGTGGCTGCTCCTTCCCGGAGGCACGGGATTGGAGCAGGGCTCCAGCAAGTCCTTTTGGCATCCAGGCTCTTATTTAGAAAAGGAGAATGTGGAATGTTGTCCAGAGCCATTTCCATCTGACAGACAAGTGTCTGTGTGGGTTCAGCGCTCACACACGTGCTCCAAATGCAAAGCAGAGCTGGCATGCTCCGAAGTGGCGATGAATCCCAGGCAGTGGAATGATAAAGATTTTTAACTTACAGGAAATGCTGCTATTAAATAATATTTAAGTCTTAATTATATTTTAAAACAGCCATTTTGGAAAAAAAAAGAACTTCTACGACAGTGCTTTTGTAGTTAAAGGTCTGTCAACATTTCCATTTTAAACCTTCATTTCGAGGGGCTTTATAATTTGGCCATAAAAATTCATTCCAGGCTGGAACTTGGCATAGAGGGGCTCAGCCCAGGAGCAATATTTTTTATTATCCAATTTGGTTTAAATTGGTTTGGCCGTTTTTAAGTTATAGGAATGTAAAAAATAAACGTTTCCTGCTTTCAGATGCCTTCCCAAGCTTCTCAGTATTCCAAATTAGCTTTCCCCCTCCCCGCCTCCAAAACCTACCTTCAAACAAGAGGTGGGAGAGCTCATTTTGCTCTGCTGACAATACATGAGTTACAATTCCAACTAATCCACTTTTCATGCTAACAACCTCAAGAGTTACTATAACCAAACACTACTTGTATGTGGACCCATTACAGCCTGTAACTGCACTGAGATTTGTGGAGCATCTGCCATTGTGGGCTTGATGTGCAGGTAGTGCAGCTGGGGATGCCTTCATTTGAAATCCAGAATGAACTCTGGAAACCTGCCTCCCTGTAAAACCATAGACAGACCTTTCACCAGCATGGTTCTCTGTAGGATTTCATTTCAGCTTCCTATAAAAAGGCTGCAGATGTGAAGCAAGCAGGAGCACCCAGCTCGGAATTCCTCACCATGGAGCTGCAGCCCTTTCCTTTCCATTTCAAACCCTGAAAAGAAGCTGGAGTTTATGGCTCAACTCTTCAAATCATCTGGGTGCAGTACGGACATGGCACATACGTGATGCTATTGCTAACACAGACAAGTGCTCGCTGTGCCTGAGCTGACACAAAGCTCAGGGCAGGGTTTTATTCCTGCTTCATCCTTAACATCCACCATTTCTCATTTTAATATTGAGAGGGGGAGCATCCACCACAGCTCGACCACAACAGGGAGCGATGCTTTCGGGCATGTTGGGAAGTCTTGGCACTGCCTGGAGCCACCTGCATGCGCTTGGAGATCATAGAATCATAGACCCTGCTCAGCTTCCAAGATCAGATGAGATGGGAAGTGCCTCCGGTGTGAGCCAGCCCTGAGCTTGGGTCCCTGGTGACATGCAGCATCCAGTCCCACTGTGTTGTGATGTCACCTGGAGCTGAGACCCAACATCAATCCATGTGAGCCTGGAAGGGGCAGTTGTGAGTCCTGCTCTTGGCCTGTGACCCTCACATGCAGCTCTGAGGACTGACACTCCCCATCTTGCTCCACAGATGAAGGCTCAGCTTTCCAAGGAATAATGCTTCCTACCTCACTGAATCACTGGGTGTTAGAAGCCTGAATTTTTTAGGACAAAGGCCTGTGTCCAAGTCCAATCCCACTCATTTCCCGTGCCAGGACAGTAACAATCCCCACCAGAGGCCAGGGTATCATAACTGTGTTTAATAACCACTTCCATTCCTGCTTGCTCTAACAGCAGGCAGCCAGTTAGGCTGGAGTTCCTCAAGGATTCAAGTTGAACCCGGAATTTCTTAGGCAGTTTGTCTGGCTTCTCTTTCTCAGCTCCACAAACAACATCTCCAGAGGCAGCTCCTAAGGGGGTTGTTAAACCAACACACAAACCATTTCTTTATGTACATGCTCATACTCAAACCAAACACAGTTGGGTCCTGCATGGTCCTGACCAGGGCTGGCAACAAGTCCCAGCAGGGCTGAGACTTCCCAATGGTAAAAGTGGCTCTTGACAGCTTCCATCAGGGAATATTTCCTTCCCTTTTGTTTTACAAAGGGACAAGAGAAGGATGGGAACAAAGCAAACCTTTGAAATCATACTAAAGATGCTTTGTTGAAAGCAAAGAGTCCCAGGCACTTCTTCCTCTATGCTTGCCTACCTGCTTCAGTCTGTTACTCTGCAACTGATGGCCCTGCAGGGACAGGGACAAGACTCATTCCTCACACTGGTGGAGCCGGTCCCTTCCTGAATGTGGGATGAAGATACATGGGTGTAAATCACATGACTTCATGGCTGGAAATCCCATGGAGTGACCACAGCACCACGCACATCCTGGACCATCCCAAAGCTTAAGCTGTGATGAGGAGAGCTCACAGCCTCTCAGCAAGAGAAGAGCCATTCCCCGCTCCCCCCCTATACCAGGACTCATATAAAAGGAATAATCTATATTCGTTTGGATTATACAAGCTACAAAACCCACCTCAGCTTCAGTTCCACATTTAACCAATCTCAGAAGCCATTTGTTGCCTCGTATATTACAAGGCAATAGAGATTTAAGGGATAATGGTCATGGCGGCAGAGTATACAAAGCAATAAACTGCTTTTGAGGTTGGTTAAATGCCAAGTGATGCTGAGGCCTCAATGCCATAAACATTATTTCTATTATATGACAAGATAAGAGGATACAATAAACCACAAAGAAGAAAAATCATCTTCTGGCCTCATGGAAGTTGTGGGCTCTGCGTTTCTCGGACGCTGCCCGAGCATCACCTCAGTGCCACAGGTTTAAAGGGAATAAACTGGTAAATTAAGGGGAGGTTTCAAAAGCAAATGGTTGTTTGAGGAAATAGCCTCAGTGTGTAACTGGAGCATTGGAATTAGGACCCCAGTGATGATTCATGTTACTTATGAACAGGGAAATGGCATGGAGGAGGGAGGCAGGGCTAGGGAAAGTCCTGCTCCCAGTAGAAGATACTCAATATTATGGCCCCTCCATTAGGTTGGGCAACAGGAGTGGACCAAACAGTCTTATTAATAAAGATGTTTCTCCTTTATGACACTTCATAAAGCCTCAAGTATCCAAAGCCTTCAGGAGAGGAGCAAAAGAGCAGCCTGGAGAAGGACTTGGGGGTGTTGGTCAATGAGAAGCTCCCCATGACCCAGCTGCAGAGTGTGCACACATCAGCCCAGCTTAGTTTCACTCGAGTCAAGAAAAGCCTCACTTGAGGCATTGCTCTGTGACTTCTGCTCTGTGTATTCTATCTCCCTCCTCATCCTCAGGCAGCAGCACAAAGGGGCATGTCCCTGCTGTAGGATATTTCTCCCTCCACACATAAAGGACACGGGGAAGGGAGGAAGGGAAGAGGACAGTGTCACCTTGAGAAGAATCTGGTTTAAAAGCAGGATCTGCAGCACATTGAGGTGTCAGCTGTGGCACAGCAGCCTCGCTGTTGGGAAGCGATCTCGAGTCCAGGCTCCAAAAATAGCCACCATTCAAGACCTAGCAACCAAAACATGTTTACAGCCCCACTGAAAGCCCACTAGCTGGGAAGATACAGGGGGTACAGCGAGATCTGCTCGTCTATTTTTGGTGGCTATTCCCTCTTCCCCATCCTCACTTCCCTGAAAAGCTTGACAGCCTTTCTCTGCATAGAAACAGGGAAGGAAAGGGAGGAGAAAGGACATTAATACCATAAGAGACAGGGCTGGTACCAGCTCCAGAGGGAAAGCAGCAGCTCATGGTTCAAAGACATTACATTGGGAAGCAAAATAGGGTTTTTTCTTCCTTTAAAGGGGGAAAGTCACCTCTGGCTTCACAGTGTCTCCAGCCTCCCGTTCAAATCGGTTCTCCCTTCTCCCATGCTGCAGCACGTTGCAGTGATTGCAAGAGGCAGATCCCTAATTGTAGTGAGTGGAAAAGGACTGGGGGGATTTGTCCCCATGCCCTTAACCCCAGCCCACAGTGAAATCCAAAAGCTCATCTCCATTTACCCAGGGCCAAAGCAGCCTGTTCCCATGGGAGCAGCCCACCAAAACCAGAGTGTACCCCTCAAACAGAGGAATAGCCAAAAGAAGAGGAATCTGCAGGGATAAAAACATGCCAATGGACTGGGCATGGGATCAAAAGTCTGGAAATGAAAGAAACAAAGATGCTGGAGCCATGTGGTGAAAGGGCCTGGTGAGCCAAGCGCTACCCTGTGATAACCCAAGCGGCTCCACAGCCATCCCATTCCAGTGGTGTTTTTCCTAAGGAAAAAGCACCCAAAGGTCTCAAAGAATCAGGAAAAAAGAGGCTGGATCCTGCAGGAGGTTCCACCATCTCCAGTGCCAGCCACAGCCTGGCTGGGTGTTGAGCTGGGAAAAACCAGGAACACGGGATGCTTGGGGGTGCATTTGTGTGCCTGGAAGAACCAAAAGCAGATTCCCTTCAGAAAGCTCAAAACTCTGGATTATTCAGAGTCTGATAGGAGCCACAGGCACCAGCATCTGCAGGAAGTCAGGATGTTTCTGTGGCAGATCACACAGAGCAATGTTTAAAGCCAAAGGTCTGGATCTTTGGGAATGAGGGAATGAACAGAGAGAGGTGCAGCCCCTCTGACCCCTGTTAAGGCTTCCCTTTAACAAGAATCCCCACAGAGAACCTGTTTCTGATGGAGCTTGTCAAGGGGTCAGGGTTTAGTGCCAAAAGGCAGCACAAGTTGCTGGGGAAACAATGCAGCACGTGCTTTGGAGGCTGAGCCCTGCAGGCAGCTGCTGGGCACCATCAGCCCCCCAGCTTCAAATTCACATTCATTTCAAGATCCAAAGCTATCCATTGCATTCCCCTTGTGCTCAGCTCAGCACAGTCATCCAATCTTACTCCACTTGCCCCAGAAAGCCCACCTTATCCAGTGTTAATTTCAGTTGATGATGGGTTTGGGTACCACCGAGCTCCTCCAGAGGTACTGCTGCACGTTAGTGGTGAGCAGGATTTGGGAAGGCTCTTAAAAACCTCCAATGTGAAGCTGTGCACAGAAGAGAGGATGAAATAATGCATGGAAGACACTAGGACTTACAGGGAGAGGCTTGGAGCTGGGTGTATTTAGTCCAAAGGAGTGTTATGGATTATTTGATCAGTCAGTGCATACCTACAGGCATCACAAACTCAATAGGAAAGATCTTCTGTCTAACAAACCAAACTGAACCAGATCCACAACCTGGAAGCTGCAGCTGAATAGGTTTAGACTGGGAATAAAGCAGTATTTTTCCCTACTAGCAAGAGGAATTAACTATGAGAACAACTTAACCAAGGGCTGTGGTGAATTTCCCATCGCTGGAAATCTTTTCCATCAAGTTTGGATCATCACTATTTAACACTCTGCTTTGAGCAGGTAGTGAAGGACGTTCTAGGAAGCTGTGCACGAGGTCAGGTTGGATCCCCATGAATCATCGTGCTCTGAATTACCCCGATTCTAACATTTCAATATTAACATGAAGAATTGGCAGAATTACCCATAAGCAGCAGTCTGGAACAGCACAAGGAGGAAGCAACCACCTTTATCTGTCATTTGTGGGAGATTGGGGGAGATTAAATTTAAATACATTGTTGTTTGCCTTAATTGCGTGTTTGAATCCGAGCTGAAGGTTGTATGATTGAAGTGCTCACACCATTAAGTGCTCAAATACAGCTCATACATTTTAGAAATGACTTGCACAATTTCACAGCCAAAGAAGTACAAGATAAAAAGCAGCCTCCCAAAAGAAAAAAAAAAGAAAAAGAGGAAGATCACCTGCAAGTGAATGGAAAAGGCTCCGGATGAGATCGGAGTTAGAATGGCCAAACAGCGGAGATACAACAGTGTATTCTTACAAAGCCTCAATCTCCAAGAGTTACCAGATGAGATTTTGGCCCCATTTCTGTGCTCTAAGAATAAACATGGCACAGAATCCACATGCAGGCTCAAAAGGATGCGCCCTGGGGATGCAGAATTCTCTTTCATCTCAATTGAGAGCCCCACAAGAGATATTAAGATATTAAATACACCAAAGAACTAAGCAGGGACGACGACGGGTGAGTACCCTGGGATGGGTTAGAGCTACCAAATGCATCCCAGCGTAATCACTTGGCAAGCTGACATCCCATGGCTGCTGCCAGGAAAACAAAGTGTGTGCACATCACTTAATACCTAATTAAAAGCCACAATCCCCCCCCATCAAAGGCATCTTGGCACTTGGATGTTCACTGCTTCAGAAGAGACAAACCCACTTCTTGCTGTGCTTCACACAGGGCTGTCCTGCCACAGAAGCTCCATGTTCTAACAGCTCCCAGTTGCACAACCCCCTGCTCCTCCCGTTAACACAGTGTGTGAGCTGCCACCAAGCACCAGGGAGACCCTAAACTCAGCTTTGGGAATGCAAAACCAAACACAATGGAGAGGTGCCTTCCTGGCTGTGTGATGGAAAAGGGGATGTGGCTCATCCAAAGCACCAAGCTTTGCCCTAGGAAAGCAAGGCCGTACCCAGCTCTAGCACTTTGTCAATAGAGGACAAATTCACAATGGGCCTCTTCTTTTTTCCTGCAAGCCCAAAATAGACTCCAGCAGTTTGGGGTTCACATAACACAAACCATCAAGTGTCACATTCTCAGCTGCTTTAAGGAATACGCGACAGCAGCAAACGCATCCCAACAGAGCTGATTTTGTCCTTTGCTTCAACAGCCTTGATAGAAGCTGAGGAACACTCCCAACAACCATTAACAGGAGATGAGGGCTCTCTCTGGGCTGTGTGGGAAACACCAGTGGAATACCAATACCCCCCAAAGCAAGGCAGGTTTCATTACTTTGGAGTGCACTTGCTCATAACCTGGATTTACACACTGCAAATCCTCTGATCTGATTACCTCCAGTGCTCACGTAAAACACCGGCTTTAAACTCTTTGCCTGAGTGATAAAACAGCCACTTTGATTCACACCACCACGTTCCCAATAAAGCACCCTGGAAGCATACCTGTCCGCAGCCGGGGGCATTGCACACAAACGGCCTGTCGTCACCCATATTTCATGCAGCTGAGTCAAGCTGTGGAGAGAAAAAAAGAAGAGGAAATTGTTCAATAAGCTCCCAAAATTCAAATATCAGAGAGCAGAAGCTGCTCTTTGCAGGGTGGGCATTGATGAATGCTGCAGGAAAGCAGGATTCTTTGTGCACAATTGAGGAAAAGGAATTAATCCAAGGCAAGTTTAAATAAGACTTTGGAGAGCCCAGCTGGAGAAATGAGCAGGAGTTTTCCATGCCTGGGCTCCCACTGAGGTCCAGCATTGATTCTGAGAGGGCCAAAGGACTTTTGTGCATCTCAGTGTCACCATCTGCATCTTGGGGATGATGCTCATAGAATGATTTGGGTTGGAAAGGACCTTAAGATCATCCAGTTCCAACCGCCTGCCATGGGCACCAACACCTTCCACTAGAGCAGGTTGCTCCAAGCCTCGTCCAACCTGGCTTTGAACACTGCCAGAGATGGCTCATCCAAACCTTCTCCATTCAAACCATTCCAGAACCTCACCAGCCTCACAGGGAAGAACTTCCTTATCTCCAATCTGAACTTCCCCTGTTCCAGTCTGAACCCATCACCCCTTCTCCTATCGCTCCAGTCCCTGATGAAGGTCCCTCTCCACCATCCTTGCAGCCCCCTTCAGACACTGGAAGCTGCTCTGCTCCAGCACAGGACCACCCTGCATAGCAAAGACCTCTGGAACGTCCCCCAGATGGAGGCATTGAGGAAAGCACAGACACAGAAGCAAAGACAATCTACAGAGGGGGAAAAAAAAAGCATGAGCTTGAAGCGATGAAATAAATCCAAGTCCTCTCTATGTACAAGTTATATTTTCAATGGGAGAGAACTAAAATTTGTCATTTAATTAATTAAGGCATTATAGGAGTGGTGCTCTGGTTTACAAGGCAATAATCTGGCTCCCTAGTGGGTAAACTACAAGGCTGATGGCAGGGGTAGTTTATCACAGCTTATAGCCAAGGATAACAAAACACTCACTCCTATTATGCTACAAGTGAAGCTGTCCTTATTAATAAGAAATCAAGAGTAAATAAAGTCACCCCCCCACCTCCACCTCCAGAAATGCTGCTGCCCCCCCCCCACTGCTCTCTTTATAGCAGGATTTTAAAAAGCCATAACAAAGCAAATGCTTTCTCTTCAGGGGGTTGACTCTGCAAACATGATCCGGCTCTTCATATTGCTTCCAGCATCTCTTCCTCGGCACTTGGCTTCGGTGACACATGTCAGCTCGCTGCAGGCAAGAGCAGAACTGAAACCAGAATGTGGCCATGAAGACATGAGCTCTTTTAAGGGCCCTTTTTGCCTTTCTAACCACTGACACACGCACCAAGCAGTGCAAGAGGGTGGGGAGGGTTGTTATTTTTAGGAGCTATATGAGAAAGTGCTCCAAGAATGCGATGGAACAGCGGAGGGAGAATGCTGAGGGACAGCAAATGCTCCCCTTCTGCTTGGATTGAAGAGGCACAGACACCACTTAGTGCTTAATATGAAAACAAGATTATTCTTGTATTACCATGTGCTAAAGCAGCTACAATGGGTGGCTACAAGGGGGGGGAATTCCCCTCTTCTGAGCACTGGCTTGGCTGCAGCACACAAAGCAACAACCAAAAGCTGTGAGTAACTGGCTGCCAGTTGTTCTCCTACAAGAAGGGGAGAGATCTCCACAACCCTGGCCTGTTTGGATTTACTAAGCAAACTCCAGGGCCTATACAAACATGAGCTCACAAAGGATAAAGAGCCCTCTTGCAAATGGAACGGGCAAGCGGCCAAAATGCTCTCTTGTAGAGGACAAGTGTAAGGATAAAGGCAATCATAGAATAGTTTGGGTTGAAAAGGACCTTAAAGCTCATCCAGCTCCAATCCCTGCCACAGGCAGAGACACCTTCCACTAGAGCAGGGTGCTCCAACCTGGCCTTGAACACTGCCAGGGATGGGGCAGCCACAGCTTCTCTGGGCACCCTGTGCCAG
>JANHGB010034544.1:0-36147 GCA_026283785.1 Coracopsis vasa
GCGGATGGCCATCACGTAGCGCTGCCCGGAGAGCTGCTGAAAGCAATCCCTGCCTCAAACACCTTTGTTCCGTAAGTGATTCAGGAGAAATGTGTTTCTGGGATAAGGGAACCATGTGGAGATTAGCGTGAACTGGTCTGAAAATATGCGGAACGGTTGCTGAGCTTTTAGGCTACATCTGACTAAGCAGGTTAACAAATGCATCTTTAAGTACTGTTGCACCAGTTGATCAATACAAGGCAGGCCTTGGGGTGAGTATCCTAGCAAGCATTGAGTGAATCTCTCTCATCTTCTGAAAGGACTGAAATAGCTGACATACTGCTGCTCTGGCTCTAAAGAAGAAGATAAGAGCATGGCAGGGAAGGCTTCAGGTGAATTAGGAACAAGGGCTGACAAAGCTCCTTTGAGATAGAAGATGCTG
Source organism: Coracopsis vasa (assembly GCA_026283785.1). Taxonomy (NCBI): domain Eukaryota; kingdom Metazoa; phylum Chordata; class Aves; order Psittaciformes; family Psittacidae; genus Coracopsis; species Coracopsis vasa. The sequence goes on from JANHGB010034544.1 coordinate 422, forward strand.
ATAACTGTTGGGTCTATACACAGCTGTAGCTGAAACCATGAAACAGAGCAGTAATCTGCAGAGATAGTTGGAAGGCATTTTCTTCAGCATGCTTACAAGTATCAGTCTTTTCTCTGTCACACATAGAATTGGTGTCAAGTTTTTGGGTTTAGCTGTTAGGGAGGAGCAGCACTGTTTCTTGCTATCCAGGCAGTGTGCTGATAAGAATGTTTTCTCCTTTCAGTGATGCACTGAATGAGGACAATGCTGCCTCTAACCATGAGGACCTGCTGACTCCAGCTAATCTGGCTCCACCTGAGGAGGCTGCTGTTTCAAAGGTATCACCACCTGTCAGCCTGGAAGGTTTCTGTGTGTCACGTTCTGAGCTGCTGATGCCTCCAGGCAAGCACAGCAGACCTTGCTGCATGCCTCTCATAACTCAGTGAATACCAGTCTTGGTGAATGCCAGAGTGCTTTCTGGAGCAGGCAGGGTCACTGTATAGATCTCTCCAAAGGCCATTTCTGAGTGTCCTTTCAGGTTTTTTGCCTGAAACTTCTTTTTCTAAACCACTTGTTTTCCTCACGCTTGTAGAGAGCCCTTTATACCCCAGTGATTTGATGCTTGACATTGTTTCCAGTATGTTGATCAGAATAAGTAAAATAAAAAGGCTATTGAAAAAGATTATACATAAAAATTTGAGAGAACAGACCTGATAAACCATGGCGTTCATTAAGGACACTAGTCCTTACCATAACTTGGGAAGCCACTGGAGTATTCAGCAGACCTGTCTGGTTACTAATGCGAATTCAATTCAAAACTGATTTATTCCATAGAGCACTCCAGATGACCATGACGTTTCCTTAACATCACTGACAGAGAATCTAATTGACTTTACAGAAGCCACACCTCGGGTAAATGTATTTCAAAATCAGACTTATTCCTTCAAATGTACAGTGGGTTTTACTCATGAACTCTACTCATGAACTCTCCTCTGGCTAGTATCTGTCAACCAGGCTTGGATCTGCTGCAGTAGAGTGAAGTGGTGATTGACCTGGATCACTGCATGTATGCTGCCCTACTTGAAGAGTGGCTGGCGTAGGGTTGTGATCACTGCAGCTTTGTAATGGAAGTGAAGGAACCTGAAGAGTTAATTTGTATCTGTGCCACAAAAGCCTGTAGTATTTAGTATAGCTGTGACTGCCAGCCTGCTTCTCGGGCTTCTGGGTTTATATAATACTTGAGAAATTATATGTAAATGTGCATACACACACAGAGACATATATATGTGTATATATATATAACAAATACTTGAAAAATAAGTTTTAATACAAAACAACCGTTTTATATAGGTAAAGAAATATCGTATAATCTGTGCTGGCAAAAAAATGTTATTGTGTGCACCAAAAAGCAAGGAAGGAGTAGGACATCTGAACTGTTCACAGAAATGTGCTCTTGGTAAATGTTGTTCACAAAGCAGGAAAAGATAATGGGTTCAGTTGCCTTTGGAAGGGAGTACTATGCTGAAACTGCTCCCAATGAGTTTCTGTGAGTGAGTGGGTGTTAGCTGTATGCTCTGTGGGTGCCATTTACCTTCTGGTCACATCTGCAGCTCATCACTAGCATGGTTCAAAGATTAGCAGTAGACAACTACCCAAGGTGGATGGGGGGGACAGGATTGCTTTGGAAGGCAGTATTTTAGAATGTTCTCAGCTACTTCCAACCTTTCCTAATGAGCATTTGTTTGTTTTTTGTAGGTGTCCTCCCAGCCCATGATAACACCGAGGTGGATAGTGCCAGTGAGTTATTTGACCAATCCTTAACAAGTAAAATAGTAAAATATAATAATTTTTAATAAGTTGAAAGCCCACAAAATAACATACTAGACCAAAAATAAAGCAAATTCAGCTGGAGTAAATCAAACAACACATATATTCTGTTTATGTATAAACTTTGGGATGTTGGTCGATGAGAAGCTCAACATGACCCAGCAATGTGCACTTGCAGCCCAGAAGCCAAACATATCCTGGGCTGTATTAAAAGAAGCGTGGCCAGCAAGTTGAAGGCTTGCCCCTCTACTCTGCTCTTATGAGACCCCATCTGCAGTACTGTATTCAGCTCTGGGGTCCCAACATAAGAAGGATGTGAATCTGTTGGAATGAGGCCAGAGGAGGGCCACAAACATGATCAGAGGGCTGGAGCACTTCTGCTGTGGAGAAGGCTGAGAGAGCTGGGTTTGTTCAACCTGGAGAAGAGAAGGCTCCTGGGAGACCTTAGAGCAGCCTTCCAGTGCCTAAAGGGGGCCAGCAAGGAAGATGGAGAGGGACTTTTCACAAGGACAGGTAGGGACAGGACAAGGGGGAATGGCTTTAAACTGAAAGAGATGAGATTCATATTAGATACAAGGAAGAAGTTCTTCACTGGGAGGGTGGTGAGCCGCTGGAACAGGTTGCCCAGAGAAGTTGTGGCTGCCCCATCCCTGGTAGTGTTCAAGGCCAGGTTGGACGGGGCTTAGAGCAACCTGATTTAGTGGAAGGCGTCCCTGCCCATGGCAGGGAGTCTTTAGGGTCCCATCCAACACAAACCAGTCTATGATTGGCTTGTCTTGTCCTGGCAGATTTTTATTTCAGTTTTCTGTTTCATTCTCCCCAATTCAGACTGGACTTATTCCCAATGGGCCTTTGGGAAATGACGTTGCCTTAGCTATGAAGGCAGTGAAAGGCAGCATGGAGACCCTGTTGTCATCAGCTGGATTGCCACCACCCCAGCAGACATCTGAAGTCCTTGCAAGGTAAGGTGTCCTCAGCACTCACTTCAGAAGTCTGTATGGAGTAGAAGGGAAGCTTGTGCTCTTACTACTTCCATTTAAACAGTTAAAGTGGTCATTTATACAGAGTACCTTGTTTTGCTGTGCTTACAAGCTACAGTTCTGTCTCGCTTTATAGCATTTGAAATCTTGTAAAGAAATAGAGCAGCTGATGTGTGTATATTTTTGTATATCATTGAAGCGTAAGGAAACTTTCTGAAATTCAGGTAAGTAAAAGAACAAAGCATACAAATTTAGCTGGAGTTTGAGGTAAGCCTGTGTCATTCATTATAAGAGCTATAAAATTGATTGATTCTTTTTAGTTATCATTTCAGTTTGTTTCCTTATCCACTAACATGTTTTAGTACTGGACTAAAATGATAGTAGAAGTGAATTTTCCGAGAAATGTCATTACAGTGTTCCAATACTTCTCAGGATTGGCAGGGGTGATGGGTGGCAGATTGATCTCATTAAATTACAAGGGGAACAGCTATTAATGGTTTTTGCAACAATACTCCTCTATAATCAGTCACGAAAGAGGATTGTATTTACTGGACCTCTTTTATTTTTTTCTGCCTTTTAGCCCAGTTTCTGAGGATACTACAATAAGAACAAAGTGTTTACTTACCACAGAACTCTAGAAGAAGGAGTTTCTGCACCTTCCTACCTTGTAAAAACTCAAATCTTCTAACACATCTCCAAGGTATCCTTCAAGAAGACTTGCTTGGGTTCTTGCTGAACGGGAGTCAAACAGCCTGCTGGTTTGCTGAGATCCAGGAAGAGACTTCTACATTTATTGCAATCTAACTGGAATTACAGTCAAAATCAGAATGTAAAACCAATGCACGTTTGATCTTCTCCCTGGGGAGAAGTGAAGTACCACACTGGAGCTAGTTCTGAACATGAGGAACAGAATCTAGTTGTGTTCCATTCACGCTAGGTTTAGTCTTACTTACCCTGTGCTGCCTTTCAGGTGTTAATGGGAAGCGTTCACTGTGATGTTAGTGGTGTAGCGTGCGAGCACAGTGTAGAAGTGTGAGCACGTATCCCTGATCTCTCTAGCTTAACAGTGGAAAGGTTAGGAGAATTTGTAGGGCCACCTCGTGGCCATGCTATGTGTACAGTATGCTCACAGTACTGATGACTGCTTCATACAGCCAAGGACATTTTCTTCTGTGTGATTATATACTGTTTTTCCTTTGTTTTACCGACACATACTCTCCTTTTTGGCCTTAAACCCCTTAATAATCTTTGCACCTCTTTTTATAGTACCTGGAAAGAATGAAAATCTAGTCTATCCATGGCCAACTGTGCTGACTGGATTTGAGCTGCAATTTGCAACCAGGAAAAGGAAAATTAACCTGCCAAACAACTTTTAGCATTAGCAGGCTACAGCAGAGGTGTCCCACATTTTGACACTGGTTGTTTCATTTGCTGTATGACTCAAATACACGTATTCTAGGCTAGAGGTATGTCTGTTTTAAATGCTGAAGCAATGAAGGTATGAGTACAGCTTACTTCAGGAACTGTTTATTGGTTAGTTTTGTTGTCATATAGGACTAGGAAAGATAACTATTTTCTTGTTTCTATTAATACTGTTTCTGGATGTTGTTTCCAGATGCTGTGCTTTGGGAATGCTTTTATCAGATACATTAGCAGTGTGTGGGTACAACTAGATCAGTTCTTAACACCACCACGAATCCTGTTCCGAGTGTCATCTAGTAGTTATATATGGAACAAAGAATAGAAGGAATAAGGTGAAAACAGGAAAAAAAGATTAACAGGTCCTGTAAGCAGTTCACTCCATTGCAGAACAAAGGTAGGGCACTTGCTGGTGAAGGCCTTTTGGTGCTCAGGTGAAGTACAGGATAAAACATGTACAGTTTGAAGAGATCATTTTAATTCTGGGCAGCAATATCTCCACGTGGCTATGGAGAGGTAAGCATGTGAGCTCTGGGGATACAGCTTGTGAAAAAGGTCAGTCCGGAATCAGAGGGAGGAGAAATACAGACGCCCAATGGTCCACAAACTCCACATCTGCTAACAGGGGAGAGCACAGGTGAAACAACTGGGATCTTTCTTAGGAAGAGGTTTGTACATAGCACTGGGGTTAAAGGATGTTTTCTGAACAGTGCTGCTGTTTATAAATATTTATATACATGTGGGTTTTTAAAACAATTTTAAATGTGACAGTTGGTTCTGGAAGCTGTATGCACAGCTTCACCTCTGCACACTGGTTACATGCATGTGTCTCAGCGCAGACACAGATATGGACCAAATCACTGTGGGCTGTGCAGGTCAGCTGGTGCCTGACTGGGCTGCTTCTTTCAGACTGGGGTGTTCTTACTGCTGCCCTTGTGCTCTTGTTTGCAAAATGTTGAATGAGAGTATTAAGGAAGAAGCCACGTGGTATTTACATGGCCCACTGCCACTCGTCAAAACCCCTGAGGCCTTAATAGAGAAACAACAGATACTGTGGGAGCTCTTGGGAGCACGATGCGAGAGTGATTCTCTGCAAACTATGATTTGCAGCCATTGCTTCAAGAACTGGGATTCAAGACTGGGGTAGGCTCTTCAGCCCCTCTCCAGCCAGCACGTAAAGCTCTGTGTGGGTGGGCTGCCTGCTCCCTGTACCACCAGCCAGAGCAGAGCTCCTGTTCTCAGTGGAGTTCTTGTGCACCCACCACTCAGCTCTGTCGGTGTTACTTCCAGTTGAGTATTGGATTCTTTTTATAATTTTAAGTCTGAGCCTTATTGCACATTAAAATGTAGAAGGTTCCCAATTCAAATATCAAATGTCTTAGTCTGGATTAAAAACACAATTGCCAGCAAAGTTCCTGCAGGAAAAGGGAAGCTATGGCTGCGACAGCATGCTTCCTGCACAAAGCCAGGACTGTGTGGGGAAACTTGGCACATGCTGTTGATCTGTTTGCTCAGCAGCTGAGCTGGCATTCTCCAGCTACATGTGTTGGTTTTGTAAATAGACAGAATGCAGCAGCATTTTCTTTAAGGCGTGTTTGATATTTGACTCTTCACATTGGGTTCAGGAGCTCTGTGAACTGTTTGTTAGCTTGAATCCCTCCCAGAAGTAGAATAGCAGAAGCTTACAGCTTTACAGCACTGCATGTTGAACACCATCCTTGGATTCCCCCTGAGCAGCCCCATACAGCAGAGAACAAGTAAATAACGTGTGGTGTGTCCCCCTAAAATTTGAATGGTTCCAAGCAGCCAACACTTGTGTTTCAGCATGGGTGAGATGATGTTGATCGGAGGGGAATTTGTATTTACACACGTGTGCACACACATAGAAATTTCAAAGGGTCAAGGTTTTCCTAAATTTTCAGAGGACTGGTACTTGAAACTTTATTTAAAAATTCAAAATTTTCAGCTGTTAAATTGGGGACTTGCCATTTCTAGTAGATTTGGGGCTGAAAACACAATTCTTTCCAGTGATATCTGATAGTTGGAAGAAATACTCTGTTTAACTCAATACAGCTTATTTAGCTAATCCAAGTCATGGCTTACATAGGGGACTGGTGAGGCCAAGGCACCCCAAGTGGGTGATCTGAACACCCTGTACTTTGGCATCGCTGTTTTGCTTTAAAACTACAGCGTTGTGAGCTGACTGGCCACCAGGTAGCATAGTGGTGTTACTCTTGTCAGACACAAATAGCTATAGTAGTTCATACACTTAGTGTTAATAACTGTTAATGAATGCCTGTCTGCTACTGAGGAAAAGGGATTTTCTCACCATTGCTCTGCTACTGATTGATTGGCTGTAAGGTCCAATCATCTAAAGTTTATTTTTTTGAATGTATTTAGAGAGGTTTCTAAATAAAACTTGTGTGAATCTGGTGTTGGATGCTGGCAGGACTGCCAACCTCTTCAGAGCTGGAAGAGTTGACAGGAGTGAATGAACGTGTGTTCTGTTGGAGGCATTTGGGAAAAGCCAGTTTCCTGATGAAAAAGAAAGAAAAAGGTTTTTTTTTTCCCAACAAAGTTATCCCCTACTGACTTACTAACACATGTCCCAGCCTGTCCCCATTAACTGGCCTTGCACCCTTTTGCTGTGTGCACATGCGGTACTCATCAGACAGATGCTTTTTTTAACTCTATGATTAAAATATAAATTAAAACCGCAAGTGATTGGATCTAAAGTGATTTTACTCCAGCCATGCTCCGTAAGTGATTGGAGTAAAAGGTTTTCTAGAAATCTTAACATTTACAATAACAGAAACGCCCTGGTCCGTATCTCAAACTGCTGAATCTTGGGGAGGTGCTGATCTTAGAACTGCATTTCAGGCTCACCTGTTCAGTCCGACAGGCAGAGACCAGAGCATCTGCACATGCTGGCTATGTGGTGATGGTCTGACGAGCTGGTGGAACAGGTATTGGAAGTGTGGGAGTTCAGGCCCTCTTACATTTGAATTAAGGGAATCTTCTTCAGCAGTAACAGGGCTTAATAGGTGAGTTGAATGACAAAATAACTACTTACCTGGTAATCGGTCATGGTTGATGAATTAGCTTGAATGTATTTGATTTTAAACTTAAATTCCATGTACACTTTGTCAAAGGCAGCTGTGTAAAAGCTATTTGTTGGACAATTTTTTGGACACAACTTTGACAAGAAAATTTGCAGCACCATTAGAGGAGCTCAGGCGAACAGTCCAGTTACATTTGGGTCTCTCCACAAGCTGTTCTCAGCCCTTGCCTGTTAACCTGTTGCCTGCACCTTCCTCATTCTCATTTCTTGAAGCAAAGATGTACTGTTAAGGTCAGCATGTCCTTCACCAACATCATTGGATATATTTTTCACATGGTGAACATATTCTGTTACAACCCCGAACTTCTCCAGATTAAGTATTAGCAGCTCTGTTGCACCACCAGCTAGCATTTAAAGCTCTATGGGCACACAGAGTGTTAGTCTAGAAGGTTGTAGTGTGTGTATAGATAGCTTTTAGACATGGTAATGTCACAGCTTTCAAATGCAGCTGGACAATCATTACTTTTATACCAAAAAAAAACCCCAAATAAACCACACTAGTGGCCTTTCAATGGTGCAGGTGTAATCCCCGTGTGTTTGGCTGAGTGTCAGCGTCATGGACATGTTGGCCCTTGCTGCCAGGCCCAACTGTAGATAGCGCAGGTGTGATTTCATTCAGGGTGCTCAGGAGGGAGACCCACAGCCTGCTGCAGCCAGGATCCATTGCTGAGCATTGTGTGGGGTTGTGCACACAAGGAGTGGGTACTACCCCTGCGCTGAAGTCAAACCCTATGCAGCAGGGAGCTGTGAGATTCTCCTACAAAATTCACTCCTTGTTACTGTTTGGTTTGAGCGCTCTGCTTCATAAACACCCACCCCCATAACTGGACAAACTTATTTTTAAAGTATGTAAGACTATTTTTTTAGCTAGACTTTTTTTGTTAAACCCACACTAACTACTGTGGTTTTACCTTTTTTATGTAAAGCTTGGCAATAGCTCTCAATGTATAATTTATTTGTTTTTTATAAAACAAAGTGCACCCTCTTGCTTCTGTTTCACAATGGTAGTGATGTATGAACTGCTTTAGGCACTGCACTAAGATCTGTATTGAAACTGTTCATGGGAACAAGAAACTGTGATCTGTAGTCAACTCTACCCAGTCTTGAAATGTTTCTACTGTAGTTTTGTCTCAAATATACCACATCAGTGCAAAAGTCTCACAGAGTCATCTTTAAGCACCGCTGTGTTATGCTGCTATGACAGTAAAGGACAGGTGGGTCAGCTGTGACTGGGGACACAAGCTGTGTGTGTTGACATCTAAGGCAAAGGTGTGTGGCAAGCATGTGCTTAGCACTCACCAAGGGGCCTCTCTGGCTGTGTATTAACTCTGTGCAGGACTGCATTTTGTGTGTGTATGCTCAGGTTGCTTGGCAGCCTCTAATGTAAGAGAAGGGTACCTGGCTTGAAGAGAGATCTGTAAACTTATTGAGAGATCTGTAAACTTACTGGGATGTCAGAACTGCAGGCCGTCTTACAAACTTAATTTGTTGTCAATTAAAGCATAACTTAAGATGGCATCTAAACTTACAGGTAGATGCTAAAGAAAGCATTAAATGCTTTGATTCCAGGATTGCTGAGATCATGCAGCAGGACTGTCAGGTGTTCAGTGGTTTTGAAAGTCAAAGCACTGAGGTGTGTGCCCAGAAAGGAGGCTTGAACTTCCGAGTAGAGTTCCACAACATGCAGACAGCAGTGCATGCCAGCTAGCTCAGCAATCTTGCTTTTATTTCCAATAAGGGATGGTTTTATGGTTTGAGGTACAGTAGTGCTAATGACTGTTTAAAAGAAACTGTCTATTTCCAAACCCTGACTGTGGTGAAATGCTTAGGAAAGCAGCAAAGGGCAACCAAACCATTTAGTCATCTCTGTTCCTCAACAGTTAATAAATTTGGTAAAGTACTGAAAGGAATAGAAATAATTCCATCCTACTGACCAAAATCACAGAAAGCCATTTCCCTTGTGGCATAATCTGTTGTGTAGGTCAAACTACAGTCCCACTGGTGAGTCACTGAATTGTTCTTCAAATCCATTTATAATTCAAAACAATGAAACATGGGGAGTTTATTATTATTTTAAGAATCCTTACAATGTTTACATTTTAAAAGAAAGTCCCTCTGCTGTTCATGCTTTTCAGTGTTCAGAAACTAAATGGTAATTAATGAGTTTGTTGAGATGGTTAAGGCCAATGCATGTGTTCTGTTGTATATGATTTAGGATACAACAATGCAGCTCACATCTCAGACGAGATTACTGAAGAGTGCTGCATCCTTCTGCTTTTATTCTGTGGATTGAACTAGACTGGTGGCATCTCAAATACATGCCAGCTTCCCTTTCTTTCAGAGACATTTTAAAATAGGTAACATCAGTGGGAGCCCCTTCAGTCCAAGCCCAGCCAAAAACCATGTGTTTTGTTTGGTTTCTAAATAGTTGCCATTAGCTGGAGTAATTCCATTCATTATTTCATGTAGGCCACCACAGGGCTCTCAGATGGCAGCAGCTTCTAGTCACTCACTTGGGCTGGGGATGAGTTCTCATTAACTGCTACAGTTACAGACAAATACCATAAGCACATTCAGGATCTCTCTTTCTCTGCGAAAGGTGACTGACCTGGATAAAAAGGTGCCAGCAACCCAGGAGTGAAACCACTTGAGGTGCTCCAAGAGCCCTGTTAAGTGTAGCTGATAGCACTGGTTGAGTTTTGAAAGGGCAGATGGCTCAGGAAATGGGATATAGTGATGTGAGTAGGTTTTGCATGCTGAGGTCATGGATACTTTTTTCTGGGGGGAGAGAACATGAAATATGGATCATGGTGACTGAAAGAACTGAGGTGCCAGGTGCTCCTGCTGTGGGATGCAGTTGCTTTACATCTTGCACCCCTTCCCTTCCAGCTTGAGCTCACCCTTGTTTTTTACAGACCTAGGAATTGGCCAGCAAGGGGAGAAGTAGCCTCCAGTGGCTTCAGCAAGTCTGCTAGAGCAGTCTTCCACTTTCAGGACTGGCGCTCTCTCCATTTTTACAGCATTATCAGGACTAACTGCAGCTCAGCCTCCAGCAAGCAAGCCCCGAGCCCCTATCTCTCCAGCCACAGCCCTTCCCCAGGCTCCTGCACACCTCGTGTCTATCCAGGGGTGGGCAACAGTGGGAACCCCTATGGCATCGGGATGGTTTGGGAGGTGTAGGATCCCTTGGGTGAAGAAGCTGGTGATGATTGCTGAAGGTGCTGGCGCAGCCACCTGACTTGGAATGGCAGCAGAGGCCAGGGGAAGAAACAGAGGAGATGGGCACGTTCTGCAAGCTGTGTTTCCCACCCCATGCCAAGCCGTTGCCTTTGGGCTGGCTCATGTCCTGCCTATGTTGGCTCCAAGTAAATGTTAAACCCTTTGTGGGGCTGCCAAAGGGAAGAGAGTTTGGGGGGGAGGAAGAAAGGAATGGCAGAGGCTGGATGGCATTTTCCTGGGGCTCTTGCACATCCCCAGGATACCTGAAGCTGCCAACAAGCCTTCCTGCAACTTGGAAAATCACTGGTTTATTGTTGCCCTTTCCAGTTAAATTTTCTTTCCTTGTCAGCCCTAGATAAAAGTCTGTATGTTACAGCAACTCTCTGGAGAATGCCAAAACAAGGCACATCAGCCAGCAAAGGAAAAACAGGCTGCTGATTTAGAACTACAGTGTTCTATGTGCTCAACTCAATCGCCCTGTTGACGTCCTTTCCAAACACACCTCCTCAAACTGAGCAATTCCCCATTCCTGGAGAAGAAATTCAAAGCTTGGACTGGCTGAAGTGCCATGAGATTGCTGGGGTTTGTGGGAGCACATTCGTTGTTCAGAAAGGTAAGTTCTTTGTTCCGCTTGAAAACATAAACGTGTATTTTAAATTCATGAAAGCTCAGGAAATGAGCACACACTGACATGAAATGCAGCAGGATTTATTTACATACAATCCTCTCTGTTTCCAAACAAAGGCCATGGAAAGTCCAAATAAGTCTCAGGTAGCTTTTCTGTGAACTCATATACAATTTTCCCATTGAATTAATGTGAAAGCTCCTTGTGAAGAGGTGATGGAAGTATCTGTAAACACTCTCACTTAAAATTCATTATTCCCATGGAACTTCTGAAAAGTGATCTTTTCAAATTTCAGAAGTACTAAGTTACACTTTCCAGTAATTTCAGATATCAGGATCTCTTCCTAAAGATGGCTGAGGTGCAGTCAGAAGGCCAGCGTCTCAGTAACTTCCATGGAAATAAATGCTTGAAATCCTGGACAATATTGTCTTTCCCCCCCAAAAAAAAGAGCACATTTTCTTTTCAGAAAATTAAAACAAGCCACAGATGAACTCAGGATTTGTTAGTATAGAGGGGAAAGTGTAACAAATACTATATATGTTGACAAAACAGAGAGAAATGGAGTCAGAAACACAGAAATCTCTTTGTGGCTAAAATTTCAGTTACCAGCCAGAACAGCTTACGTTTTGTGCCACTCCTGTCAAGCCTACCTCTTTTCACTTTTTCTCCTTTTGATCCTGTGCTCAGGCATTAAGCCTACCATTCACTTGGCAACTCTTTTGTTCTTCCAGGCGTAATGCACTTCCTCTGCTCTAATGCTGCACATGACGTTGAGGGGGAACACATGATTTCACTTCCTCAGGGTTAAATGCAATCCTTGAGCATCTTCTATGTTTCACTTGCTAATTTGTCTAGGCCATGTCATGTTTCTGTTAAGATTCATCAAATCCCTCCAATGTGACTGAAACATGCACAAACTTCATTCAAATGCAGGTTTCAAAGTGCATATATATTTCTTATGCCAGTGCAAAATAAGCAAGCTTTGGGCCTGAAACAGCAGTTATGGAGCTATAGGGGTTATTTGTTCCAATTTTCAAGGCAGCATCAGCCACTGCAATTTGAAAGGATATTAATTGATGAGAAGAAAAGTAACAAAAAAAGCATCATTCCAACATGCTCCTCTCAGAAATCACAACTTATATGCAAGTTCTAACTGAAAATATGTATTAGGGTTTGTTCACATTGTAAAAATCTGTTCAGAGCTGGTATGAGAAGGTTTTACTACTTTTTCCCCAGTGTGCCCATAGGAAACTGAAGACAGTTGCAAGCAGTTGGTTTACCACCTACTGGCATGGTTGTGGTGATTGCAATCAAAGAGATCACAAGCTGTCAAACTCCATTTGCCTGACTGAGATCTCAGATAAGCTGGACAAAGGTTTACCCCCAATGAGCAGCAGCACATCGGTATCCACTGCAGGCGCGGGCTGACAGCTGGCTCCCTCCTCTTCTCCAACCATCTGAGCAGCAGCAAAAGTCTCTTCTTCTGAAGAGACAAGCAGACGCAGAGACCCATCCTTTGATAAAATGCTTGTTGCTCTGTTAGGGTCTAGTTGTGCCTTTGAAGTGGTTTGCAATGCACAAAAGCCCCCCAGCCCCAGAGGCAAGCTAAAGGTTTTCATTTCAATTGCATCGCTTTCCTCGTTGCCGAACACTTGGTACGCGGTCTGCTGACGGAAGTAGTTGCAAAGGCGAGTGTGCTTTGGAATGGTCACCAGCTGGTAATGGTCCTTCTGCTTACTCTTCCAATGGCTGGGGAACATGTCAGTGAAATCTGAAGTAGTTTGGAAACCAACACCAATTCCTAAGATGCAGTGATACATTTTAGGAGAAAAGTTTGCCTTGGTGATAATGCTAAGCTTCTTCCATGTCTGTGTATGGAAATGATACTTCCAGAGGTCATCATTAGGACTGGAATTTGAAATCCCTCCACCAAAAATCAGCATGGAGTCTTTGAAGACTATTGAAGCATGACCTACCACTGGAGGAGGTCCTTGGCTAAACGTAAGAGAAACCAGCAGTTAAGGGGCGACCAGCAGGAAAGTGACACTGATTTTAGCCTCTCTTTTTCTTTGGACTCAGAAGAATGACTACTAAACAGCTGCACTGGGACATCAAAATTGCACTGCTGACAGCTGCATCAACACATTGCCAACAGCTCTTCCAGGCAAAGCCAACTGGTGCCCCAGGAGTGGCAACAGTACTACGTCTTGATCTGAGAAATTCCTACAGTCACCGAAAGGACAACATCTCCCTCTCCGCCTGCACACAGTATCAAATGGTAAGATTAATTCTCTCTTTCTGTGCTAATTTAGTGTAACAAATAGTATCATTTACCTTGTTCTGATGTTGGACCAGCTGCTGCTTACAAAGTCCCACTTCCATAAGTCCTTCTGTTCACTCAGGCCCATCAGTCCTCCGAAGAGGTACATGCCTGTATGATAAACCACTGCTGAATGGCCATGACGAGGTCCTGGGCCAGTACTGTGAGATGGAGTGGAAACACACAACCATTTTCTTGTATCTGAAAGCAAAATACTCATTTATAGATATACCAGATTTACCTAGTAAATATTCCTAGTATTTCACAAGGGATTTATTTCAAGAAGAAAGTTACTATGCTGTTGGAGGATAAGGGTTTCTGCTGTAAGCTTGCTTTAAGTTAACAGCATAAATTCTGACACTGAAAAGTGCATTTCAATAAACTTTTACTGAAAATGTCAGCTGCTGTATGACAGATGTCATGGAAATCTTATTTACAGAGCAGTTTTTCCTACAGCTTTGTTAATTCACTAACTCTGACACAGAAATATAATTTCCTGGCTGTAAGAGGGGAAAAATTAGTCAATAAAAACATTCCTGCATCAATGTCTATGCTTATTCTCCCTGCAAGGGAATGAGGGATGAGATAAACCTATCATTCATTTCAAAATAGTGACTGAATGGCCACCAGATAACAAAAGTTATCCATTTAGGAAGTCTCTGGGAATCATCTGGTTTGCAACCACCAGATTAGTGATGAATATGCTAATGAAACCATCTCCTGTCAGGTTTGGTTCCCCATGATCAGTTCTAGATCTGAGATTCAAAAGATGGCATCAATAGGCTGAAGTCAGGGTCTCTGCTGCATCTGACAGTTTTTGGTAATCCTTGAAGACTCGAGTGAGTAGTGAACAAAACATTCTCCCTGATTTTCAGCTCTAAAACTGGCAAACACCACAAAACCTCTTCCAGTAGAATTCATTTCAGCTGGGTATTAATTTAATTGACAGACTTCACAATTAAATGCTGTCAAACAGAAGCCAAAACTAACTGAACATTTCTACTGATCAGAATTTATTTAACAGAGCCAGGCATGCTTTCCTGTAGCAGTCATCGTTTTGATTGTACACTGGCTCAAAACCTTATGCTTTTTAACTTACCAAAATGGAAAGTCCAAAACTCCTGTGAAATGCCTCTGATGCCAAAGTACCCCCCGTAGATGTACATGCTGGAGTGGTACACTACTGCACTGTGACCTTTTCTGTTAGTTGGTGCCAAGCTCTAAAACAGTTCAACAAAACACTGTTAACAGATCAAATTGTATCAGTAGCAACGTCTGTCTTGGGAATATTCCCAAGTAATGAAAGCCATGGCTTTGGGTTTTGTTAAACTTCTTTGAAAATACAGAATAAATCCACCACTGATGACTGGTATTGATGCAAATAGAAGCCATTCTCAAATCTAAGCAACCCTCCCTTTTTAAGTCCACCACAGTACCTACCGCCTCCCCTGATGGGAGTACTGCACTCCCATCAGTACTACTGCTTTCACAACTACTGGTAGGCATAGTTTCAGGGCATGTTGTAAATACATTGGTCAACTCTTGGGAATATAAGGGGGATGTAGCCCTTTCTATGACCCTGAACCTCTCCTCACTGAGGAACCTTTAGTCCCAGGAGGAACTCCCTCATGTTACTTGGTGTGAATTTGCCCACCACAAGTCCCAGACTCTGTCCGCACTCTGAGAAGGAAACCAGGTGGTTCCCACTGCGCCTACAGCAGCTTTTGGCACTGCTGAGACTCATGAATCCAAATCTGGGGAGGTCCAGCTAAAGCCAAAATGAAATATAAGGCAAGTGTTTGGTTTGTTCTTTTGTTCACATTTTAAAATTTATTAGTGTAACTGCCAATCTGTTTTCACAGCACTACTTCTAAAAGCTCAGACTTCATGTATGGTTGCAATATTCCACTTAAAATTAGCTTCCTTGATAAGGATATCAGAAAAACTAAACAGTAGTAGAGGAGAGGACTTACCTTCTTATATAGGACTTAAAATTTAAGAGCCATATTTTTAAATACTGTTTTAAAGAAGGAAAAAGCCTTTGTTATTCAAAGTGCAAAGAAATAAAGTATAGCCACATGTCTCTGAAGAGATGAGATTGGAACTGTTTGGGGGAACATATTTCAAAGCAATCTGTTTAATCAACAAAGCAACAGGCATTTGATTCACACATTCACCACTTCCTGGCTCCTTACCTCAGTCTCTGCTGGTACGTTACAGCACTCTGTCCATCTTGCAGAATCTAGGGGATTGTTTTAATAAAGCGCAGTTTATATCCCAGACCACAAGAGGACACTCCTCCAACATTAATTTTTCAAATTCCTGATCTCATTTTCAAGTAAGTCTCATCCTGGCGTTTTCCACTGACAAGCATGAAGAAATCTGCTTCCCAGTAAGAGAGCAGCACCGAAAGACTTACAGGAGACATAGCTTAAATGTTTTTTCTGTATCCTTATCTGATACTGAATCATGGAGATACCATACTGTACCTGCTGTTTCCTCAGGCTAGATTTCACAGTGCAGAAATAATCTGTGACTTTCAGCATTTTCTGAACTTGCAGAACCCCCAGATTTACTGATGGGTGTATGGCTCCTACTTATTATGTAAACCTTACGACAACAGCCTTGTTCTTGTTCCTTTTCACAGATCCCTTAAAAGTAGTCCTCAATTAACAGCCAGAAATCGCTGATCTATGATTACCATAATGGAGAGAAAATACTAGGTACCCAGCACCAGAGGTAGAATGAGAAAGCAGTGCAAGCTTACAGTGCTTAAATCTGTACTTGCCAGGAAAGATTTTAAATATGACCCTGAAAAAACTAGACATGCAACAGATTTTGAATATCTCATTCCCAATTTTCACTGATTAGTACTGTGAGTAATAAAATTCTTTCTCCTATGAAATATATTGTATCTGAGGTTCTCTGTTCTTTCAGCAGGTATTTCAGATAAATGGTGGAAAGCAAAGAAAGGATTTAGAAAAAACCCAAACATTAACTTAAGGTTACATAGTGAAGTAGCAAAAGAAGCCAGGGAACTTAAATCTTGGTCTTGCCACAAGATTTACTAGCTCAAAAAGAGCTCAATCTCTCTCTCTTTCCTCCACCTGCCATCAAAATAAGCAGCTATTACTATACACAGTATTTCAAAAGGGAGAATATATAGTGTATGACATTGCTATTAAATTCAAATGTTGCACTGCTTTTATTAGAATATACACTTAAGAGATGCCAAATGCTTTTTCTCAAGAAAAAAGAAAAAAAAAAAGCCTCTGTTAGGAAATGCTGATGTTAATTTCCCACCTTCTTATTTAATTATATTGTTTTTTTCCTGTTCCATCATTTCTGTTGCCAGCTTGTGTATTTTGTTTCAGTAAAAACACCAAATGAGATCTGTAGTTCACTGATTTACTTTCTTCCATAATAAAACAAAGAGCTTGGGTTTTAAAATGTATGTAACATAAGGAAAAACACCTTTAAGTATTATATGTGATAATTATTGGGGTTTATGATGAAATAGTAAACTTCAGAGGGAAGGAGGGAGGAATGGAAATTCTGAGAGCTTGAAATACGCAAAACTTTCCCATAAAATACTTTCTAATTAAAGTAAGAGCTGACTCTTTGATAGCTTAACAGCCTAATTTTAGGGGGAAAATTTGCACACAGTTTTACAGACATTACTTCTTGTAAAGCCTAGGGAAGACTATGTTACAAGCAGCAGAAAATAGTTTGGTTCTTACTATTTATTAGTACCTACGGACTTGGAATGTCCCATGGAAAAGACTGGCTATTGTGTATCATACCAATGTCATATATCCAGAGAGGAGTTTTTGCTTGCGTGAAAGCAGAATCCACCATCCCACCAAAAATGTACAGATTGCCCTGCAAAATGCAAAAGCATTTCTCACTCCCAGGTTCACATATAGCATAAAAGCAATTTTTAAAACAACTCCTCTTAAATGAAAAGGCTGCCATCATCAAAACATAATTAACAATAATGGATATGATGATCTACTAACAATTCAGGAGGCCATCACAAAATGTCACCAACTTTTAATACTGTCTTTATCCCCTCCCAGAAGGAAACCCTGGTGAACATTCTGCTATTTTAATGGGGACAGCATTCCAGAACCACTCATTGCCTTCTCAATCTGCGACAGCTTGAGGGATATGGATCTGGAACTCCTGGAGACATTGCTCAGGTAATATTAGATTATGCATGTTCATAGAAATATTTCATTGCATTGCAGCTCCTGATATCCTAAATCCTGTTTTCCTCTCATAGGCAAAACTGCAATTGTTATTTGCCTTCACTCTCCCATCCCTCTTCTATGCAAGTTCTTAAGTGAATGTTTCTATGCTGTAGCTTATCATGCAAATGAATTCAGAGCAACTGTTACCACTATACTACTAAGTCAAAGAATGTGCTGCCAAGGTCTTTATTTTGTATTACTATTATGTACTGAGCAATGACTGAGGAAATCGCACTGCTGCAAAGCTAAACTACTGTCACTTTATTCAGAAAGATTCCAAAACACTGGTACAGCTACATCCAGAATTGTACTGACATACAAGTATTTTCTGTACATAATAATCTACGGTATTTTATTTAATTGCATAATAGGAAATAAAATATCAGGATATGAACAATATAAATCTTGGTCTACTACCTTATAAGCCACCATTGAATGGTCTTCCAGTTCTTCTGGACCATCTCTTGAGCAATCCAGCATTTCCCATTCATTTTTCACTATAAACCAAAGTTGAAGTAAAGACAGCAGTTCAAAAATGTTAGGGAAAAGGTGAAAAGATTGGCTTTGAATTTGGCTGCACTATCAGTCAGTGGGGAAAAATGAAGCATTTTGTCATCTTTCCTCTCTATTAGTTCAGAAAATTGAGACACTTCCCCTTCTATTTAGCAAACTTAAAATGTAATAGAAATTGACCTTGTTATTGCTTTTATTTTAATCTTATACTGTTACCTGCACCAAAACTCAACTATTACATGAGCATGAACCCCAGCACAATTATGTGTGTTTTTCTAGCAGCAACAATTGAACACGGAACACCAGAAAATACAAAGGGTCATATTTGATAATGCATTATTAACACATGCATAAACTATTCCCATGTTATAGAGTCAAGATAGCCCTTGTTAGAACTGGGGTATTTTAAATGACCCAGTATTTCTGGTCAAGGGAAAAAAAAAAGGAAGTGAACTTTCTGAGATATCTGCAAGAGTAGCAAACACATACTATTTGCTCAATGAACAAAATGCAGTTTATCCATCATTTTGATTGAGAGACTGTATATGGGGATGAAGTGTTCATTTCTTAACTACAGAGTGTCCCAGATTTTATGATGAGTGGATGCAGAATCTCTTTAATTCCTGATATACAAGTGAAAGGAGCAAACTTACCTATGTTGTATCGCCAAAAATCCCTAAGACTGGTGGTGTTCCGTCCTCCATAGAGATAAAGAAATCCTCTACAGATAATGCAAGCGTGTTTATATCGGTCGCAGGGAGAGGGCTTCTTTGGGGATGCAGATTTCCAATCACACTGTGCAGTTTTTCCTTTCATGCTGACAACTAGAATCTTATCCAAATATCAACTTGCAAAGGACAGCCATGTCAGGGGAGGATCCCAAAACATCAGGGACAGGATTTAAACCCTGCTTGGTCTATAAAAAGACAGGAAAAAAAAAGGAGAAGAAGTAGTTTTAGGTTAAAAAAAAAAAAAATTAGAGGAAAGAAGATATTTTTCTTTTTTTTTTTCTATCTGTCTTGTGATAAAAAGTTACTGTGTTTTCTCTTCATTCCCATCAAAAGCAACCTGACAGTTTTGGCAATCTATAATAATAGGCTAACTTAAGTAAAGCATTTGAAATGCTGACTCACAGAGTCTTATATCAGCAAGACTAGGACAGGAGCATTCCTGGAGTTCAGATTTTCCAAAGAACATCAGTGAGCTCAACTGCTAAACTCCTACACCCTACATTTGCAATATGCTGGAACCAAGGCTCACTCTTTTTTTGCCGCTAAAAAGAACTTAAAACAAACCTGTACTTAAAACAAAATTCAGAAAGAGTGAATATTACAGGTAAAGGAAATAATTTGCAATTTTCTGGAATTTATTTAGAGAGTCATCTTTAAACCACTTCAAAATTAGGATGCATCTGGAAAAAAATAACACTATCCCCTCATTTGCCATAAGATGTCACTGTGTTCTGTGAAGACAGAAGTACCAGGAGCAATATTCCTCTATTTATCCTCTTTAATATATATCATGACCACTGTTTTGAAGTAGATCATTTTATAAAGCGTATGCACACACAAAATATTGTCGGCATTAGGCTAAATACTGAGATTTGTGTTGATAACGTATCTGAGGTGATACATGTCACCAAATGAGGTGACAAAGTCTCCCAGTTCCAAGACTGTTTCAGTGAAAGCCAGATTCCAGCCCTATTGAGGACCTAGGATGGAACTTGTTGGGTAACAATCTGTCAGTACGGACACACTGTTAACTCTTAAGTACTGCAAAGTAATGTTTGTTCTTCCACAGTTACAGTTTTTCCATGACTGACTTGTCTAGTTCGAGTGTGTATGTATATACATCCCAGTAGATAACATCCTGTAGCTCTCAGCTCATGTTGGTCCTCGTTGCCCTTTCATTACACCTCCTTCCTCAAGGCTCTAGCAGATTTGCCCTGGCAGATCAGCTGCAACATGACTGCTCCAGTTTGCTGCTCCAGTGGGTGTAGAGGCAAGGTGTGTAGTTAAAACTCAAGTCATTCCAGTTCACAGCCTGTTGCACTGCACATAGTGGCCATTCCTACACAACCCCTGCTGTAGGAAGTACCTGTCAGCAGAGTGCCAATGTAAAATCTGGGAAGAAAGAAGCCCCTTACACCTCTAAATTACCATTTAAGCAGGTAGCCCACTGAAGATGCTGATAGTCTGAGCTTAGTCTGCAAAGTCAGCTTAGATGTAGATGTCTTCAAGCACTCACTGTGTGCTGCCTCAAAAGCTAGCTCAAGGCCAGAATAGCAGTAGCCTCCTATAATTATAGAACATGAAGACTGGTATCTACTCCTCCTTAAAATCAAATCGGCTCCATCAACCTTGTGCTGAGCTGGCGAAAGAAAGTTTAGCTGACCTCAGGACAGTACCATGCATGGTATGAAATGCTTTCTGTAGCATGTGTATTATCCCAGGTCCTTGCATTTTCTGCGGTATCGCCACTGCTACTGTCCTAAAAATACCGAGTGAACTGTAGCCCTGTATCTCCCCAATACTACTGACCTCTCTCACTGTTAAACATATAGAAAGTTAGGACACAGCCTTTATAAAATATGAACAGCTTAACTGTTACTTTGATTCCTGAAATCAAAATAGATGCAATGGAACAACATGCTATGTCAGATATTTAATATTCTATTTGGAGAAATTATAAGTCTATATTTTGACTATCTCTGAAATTTGTACTTCTCACTACTTATACCCAAAGGAAATATTTACAAGATGAATCCTTACTGCATCCCTCTCTTCAGGTACTTATAGAGAAGTCCAGGGGAAGTTGCACATAATTTCAGGATAAACAAAGATTACAGTAAAACAAGCTACAGAAGATAGTCATATTTAATATATATTTTGTTTCATACTAATATGAAATGCATGTGTCTAATTTATCATCCAATTTATGTCTAAAATTTATCATTTGCAAGACTGGAATATATTCAGTGACAAAAACATGTTAGAGAATCTCTTGCAGCATATTCTGGCAAGACTAGCTATTCAAATCCAAAGCTTTTTTGTGCAAACTAGTATTATAAGCTATTATTGCAGAAACTCAAAGTATATTCTTTGTATGTTGTCTCTGAAAGAATACAAGATTGGCAGCATTTACAGAGGTGTGCATTTCTCTTTTCCAGGGGAATTGGCAGCTATGGAGTAGTGACGCATTATAGGTGTCTGTAATACTTTACAGCATGCCACTGAAAAGGGAAAAGCAGCTGACGTCATGAAACGCAGATTCTCCCCCTAACTCTGCCAAGCTTCTGTGTAACCATAGCCAGTTAATTTATTTACTTCTACAGCTAAACTTGGACAAAGACTCCTCCTTAGTAAAACATTTCAAATTTGCTGATACAGTGCTGTGTGAGAGCCAAGGTATTACTACTTTTGATATACTGTGCAAAGTGTGATAGGTCTTTGCTATTAATAAATACTTTAGAAAGGTAAATAGGCTTGTCCCCTTGAGTATTGGTTTGGGGTTTTTTTCCTCAGCTATAGAACTGGTTATTCCTCTTCCTACATACTTATGTTTGTTATTCTTCCTGCAAACCTTGCCTTCTGTTATACAAACATTCAGAGAACATGACAGCCCTGATTTTATATAGTAGATTAGCCACAAAATCCTGTCCACTTGTTTATCTACCCTAGCTGAACTCTGTGTAAGGCAGGTGAGCAGGGTGGGATAATAAAAGGCCAATCTGGGATTAACTGAATGGGTGTCTCCTCCCAGTCACACCTTCTGAGCATCAACTGACCCCTGTGAAACATGGCCATATACTACTCTTTCAGGAGAAAGCATTCTTGGAAGCAGACCTAAAATCACTCAAACAGCACAGTTCACAAACTGTTTTATTTCAGAGTTGGGGAAAAACCACATTCAAAGTTAATCTTGAGTCTTGCCCTTCATCACTGGTATTTTAAAGTACAAAATTGACTCCTGCATTGCCTTTTTATAGAACCAGCCTCACCAAAGTTCGTCTGCTGTTCACCTTAACAGTCCCATTCCCAGAGAAAAAACTGCTGTTCTGCTGAGATCAATGTCACTGAGCAGTATCCTCTGTGTCATGCAACACTGACCTCAGCTTCAACTTGGTACAAGTAGGATCAGTTATCCAATAGGAAGCTCCAACTTCAGCAGGATTTCCACAAAAATACACGAAAGGACAACTCAGGGCATTTTTATCCAACTTTTTTTTTTTTTTTTTCCCAAAACAGATGTAGCACACACACAAAAAATGGCTGCTGCTCTCCAAACTCTTCTGCTATTTCATTCTAAAAATAGCTCCTGTGCAATCAATCTCAATTGTTGAATGGCTGGAGGAGCTGCGA
The DNA here is from genome assembly GCA_026283785.1 of Coracopsis vasa. Lineage (NCBI taxonomy): Eukaryota > Metazoa > Chordata > Aves > Psittaciformes > Psittacidae > Coracopsis > Coracopsis vasa. The sequence goes on from JANHGB010034544.1 coordinate 23,039, forward strand.
GACAAGGACCTAAAGAGCTGCAATTAGCATGGTAACTATAGCACAGAGTGCTTATCAATTAATGGCACCACACTACTGTTTCATAATACAAATAATTCAGGAAATGTAGAAAGACAGGAATTACTTCAGGAAATGTAGTTTATATGTTCATTATATAATTATTTATATTTTTATTAGATGTGGTTTCAGAGACAAATGATTTATTTATTTAAAGTATTACTTAAATATGATCTTCATTACAGCTTTTTTCTACCTCAGGCCCCTCATTCATTTCCATCTGTTTTCAATATACTCAGAACTAAGTTTCAGATTTAAAAGGATCCGGCCTTTTGAAACATAATGAGATATGAAACCACTCATATTGGGGGAAGAAAGTAGGAAATATTTTTTGTGGGGGGTTGGAAGTGCAGTGTGTGTATGTTTGTTTTCTAGTTAATTAGCCGGTTTTCTGAACTCAACGCTTGAACCTCCCCATGCAGAGCATTGTATTTTCTTATTATTTTTTATTGCTCTTCAAAAATAATAACAGATCTTTCCAGTTCTACTTATCTTAGAAACCTTCCCTTTAGTGGTGATTTTATTGTAATGCTTGTTCCAATGGGACTGCCTGCATGAATAAGGAGAAAACTGACTGAAGACTTGGGAAGCAGTTACAAAGTTTTTAAAACGAATCCATTTAGTTTAGAATAGTTTAGAGGGCAAGGCTTTTCTTCAGTATACCACATTTACTTGCAAGGCTTTACTATGTATGATAAACTTTAGTATCCTCAAGTTTCCTATTTTATTATTTCCTAAAATCAAGTTGTTATGAACTGCTTCTGGGGTGGGGTTTTTTGTTTTGGTTTTGGTTTTTTGTGGTTTTGTTTTCAAAATAGAACTAATTTTCAGAGATGCTCAGCTTCAGAATTTCAACTTCAAAGTCCAGACTGGCTCTAGGAATATAGGGTATCTGTAATATTTCTGTATTACTAGAAGTCTGAATTGAAGTAAGGGCTATGGTTTTGCTATGTGTTGTAAAACATACAGGTACTACATGACGGAGCTCACAACTGAAGTAGTCAAGACAAAAAGAAGATGAAAAATGGTTGTTTCTTCTTACAGGGGGAAGTGAAAGAACAGAAAGAGGATTTGTAAAATGACAAATCCAAACAGGGCCATAGCTCCATCCTGATTTCAGGGTTCAGAAAAATGACAGGTACTTTAAAGTAAAATAACAAACACCCCCACTGCCTTTATAAAGCTTAGAGTGAACATACTGAAAATTTACAGAAAATCTGAAAGGCTTTAATGTTGAATAAGCCTTATTGGAATTTTAATAAGTTTAGGGTAGTATTCTTAAACATTATCATTGTTATATTTCACTGCTTCAGAATGCTTTTTCAGAATGTTTTGAACAGGTATTTCAAAGGAGGTAACTCTTCTAGAACAGTCAAGCGTAATTAGTTTCTATATGCTGTAAACCTACATATATAACTACTTCTGGACTGTGGAATCCTTAGACCACCGAGAGCATTGGCATCTTTACTGCAAAACAGATGACAGCATCACAAATTTGTCCTCTGAACACTGTCTGCCTGCTTCTGAGCTCTGCAGGCAAAGCACTGTATTCTTTTAATTCAGACAGCATTAGTATGAAAGCTCTAGTTTAAAATTTTCAGAATAAATTTATATGTTTGCATATAATTCCAAATTTTAATTTTGCAAATTGACATTATTAATATATTCTCTTTTGGTTTTATTTTTAGAAGCCTTAACTCAGAAAATAAATTCATTATATTCATTACTGTGTAGCACTACTCCATCTGTATTACAAAGTTCTTAAGAAGTATTGAATATAAGAGTTTATTAAATAAAGAAGTATAAATATATTTAGTTGTATTTTCTGTGTGCTGGGTATAGTTCTCATTTTAAAGGTAATAAATACAACTTGGCTTGGAGTAACACAATAAATATTTAATTTCCCAAATATTGCAAAGGGAGTGGTATCTGGAAAAAAAAATTGAGTACTTAAAATATTTCTGGGATTGTTACACCTTTATATACACCTCTACTATATCAATCAGGAAATTACCTTTGCCGCTGTACTGAAATAAGTTTTATGGTACAAACAAAAAATAAATACATCTATATTACATTACTTTCATGCCTTATTTTCCTTAATAAAATAAAAATTCAGTTGTTGGGTTTTGTTGGGGGGGTGGGTTTTTTGGGGGGGGAGGCTGGGTTGTTTTTTTTTTTAAGAACAGGGCTTTTTATAAATAGAAGAGACTATATATTATTTTTGAGTAGTAGATGTCCCCAAGTAACCTTAATTATGATTTACAGCACTCCAATTAATCATTTGGCTGCAACCTATTTTGAATGAATTTTGAAGAAAAAGCTTCCACAAATACATATCTATAGGCGGCACAAGTCCAGCATATTATGGACATATAAATACAGTACATCAGCCATGCCTGATCAGAGTTTGTGATAATAATCAATGTGTGTGGTTTATTTATTTTTGGTCCTTAATAGAATATTTACTCCAGATCTAATACTTTTTTTTAATAGAATCTAATACGTTTTTCAAATCTTGTTTAGGGTCTTGCTGGCAGCTCCATCCATAGATGTGTCAAGAGCTCAGTTTCTGTTATGGTCTTACCATATAACTGGGATAGACGCCCTGACTGTGAGGTGTCACTGCAGCAAGATGGCTCTTTGGATGTTAGCTGAGACGAACAAGTAATTTTTCACGTTTTAGATATGGCAAAGCTGGGAAATACAGTTCCTGGTCCTCTCACTTTAAGGAAAAAGAAATAAGAAACTCCCACCATGTTCCAGGGCAGTCTAAGATGTATTTGGCCTTTTACCCTTTCCCTGTAAGTAATCTGTACTGTCACAACTGGAAACAGGTAATTTCAATACATGGGTCATCACCCCTTCCCCCCAGAAATAGCAGCACTCAATGTGCCTGGAAGGCATCATTTGGCAATTTCACAAAAACTTACTTATTGGATTCTTTTAAGATACAGTAGATAGATGCCCTGGAGATTCAATGTAATAAATCTGTACTTAGGTGTAATTGAATGCATCTTCTTGACATCTCATGACCTGCTGCTGCAGCAACTTCAAAATACTTTATTTCCTAATGGAGACTCTACTTGTGCTAATTCACAAAATTTGCTAGGTTAGGAAGAAAGTCTCTGGTTGACAAAGCAGTCAGTGGCTGCCCAGTCTGCCTACTCTCCTCAGGCACAAATTAGAGTACTATAGTATATACTTGACAGCTTGAGAGTATATCGGTGAAAAGCTACTATCTTCCATTAACAAAAGGTATGCATTGACTTTTACTTTTTTGTTCTTTATATCCCCTGACTGAGGAAAAGGACCATCTAATAAAACACTGAGCCACACTCACAACTTAATGCCACATTTTATGGAAGATAGACAATGTGTTTTTCTTGTCCCCAAGACATTTTGCCCTTAGGCAAACATGGAGCAATGGAACAGAGAAGACGTACAAGGTTATAAGAACAGCAGAAGCTGTAGCTTGAAGAAACATGAGGGAGGAAAGAGAGAGCATATGGCAATGAGAATAATAAAATGTTCCAAATGCTGGCAAATATTAAAACATCCAGATATCATGTTAGAATCAGTATGAATTTAGATTACACAGTATGGGAGAAGTTATGAGACACTTGCGTGAGAAAGAATCAGATGGCACAACTGGAAAGACTGTCAGTAATGACTGGAGAAAAAACTGAGTACAAAAAGGATCTTTTATAGGGAAAATGAATTTACACTGTCAGGTGAAAGATGATTGCATAAAAACAGATGATACAATTGCATAGCTGGAATAGATTGCATAGAGAGGCTTTCAGTCTGGCAAGGAAAACAAAGGTGTCAAGCTGACAAACAGTAATAATAACCGTGATGGTTCACAATAACCTTGATGCCAACAGTAACTAGACTGCACCAGCAAATGGAAAAAAAAAACAAAAAACAAACCCAACAAAACCCACATAATTTCAAAATATAAAGGAGACAGAAAGCATATGAGTAACTTTACACGTACGAGTTGTCGCTCCAAATTCAAATGGAATTACTCATGTGAATAAAACCAGTGATATGCATGAGCCTGCACAATGTAGCCTAGATACCAGAGCAAAAGAAGGACCAAGTCTTTTGTTACAAGCCTGAAAAAATGTTTTGCAAGCTGCTTTCATATTCAGACTCCAAATGACAGGGTGTATTTCTGACTGGAGCCTGGCTTTCTGAAAAGTCCTCACTCCCAGTTAACGTGGTCCAATATTCATCCCAAGCCAGATGCACTCTGGCTTGGGTTTTGGATGGTTGCATTTCTTTGTCTTTTGCTTGGTAGAAAGCATTTTGGTGCTTTATGCCCTTTGATTGTGGAAAAGGGAATGAGAAAAAGGAAAGTGGTGAATATCCTAAATTGGAAGGGGGGATAAAAGAGCTCTGGCTGGCCCTACTGCAGACCTCCTGCGCAGCACCACGGAAGTTGCAGGTCCCCTTTCCCCAGTGGCCTCCTGGCTGCATAGTGCTGACACTGCTTCCTTCCTTTCACATGCTTTGTTTCCTTTCGTGTCTTTGGACGAAAGCAACTTCGTGTACAACTGCACACAGCTGTACAACAGCAGTGGTGTACAACAGTACAACCGTGTGTGCTGCAAGGCTAAGTGCTCCCTGTGATGCTGTGCATGCACTAGAGCTGGTCAGTGCCCTCACCACTGTCCCTCTACTCCCCTTCTCTGGGTGGCAGCGCAGGCCCCCAGGCGCTGGCTTCTCCTGGGCGGGCACCCGGGTGGCTCTGGCTGGTGGCTGTGCTGGTAGCAGGTGCCCCTGTGCCCCGGGCAGGCCTCACCTCGGCACCTTCATCTCCTCTCGGCGGGCTGCTGATCACCATCTCAGCCGGGGCTCGGTCCTGGCAGCGTATGGAGGTAAAAACACATGAAAAGAAAGAAAACAAAAGAGGAAAATTAATGCTCTCGTGAGCCGGCATCTCCCTTCTTCCCACAGCCTCTAACGATACTAAGGAATTATACATTTCACCCACCCCATTTACAGGTGACAGAGGCGCCTCAGCTCCAGAAACCCCTTCCACAGCTGCTGACGGTAAGAGCAGACCTGTACCATAAAATCTAATAGTAACAGTGTTTAAGTTGGTTCAAAATAGATTACATTGGCAATACAATAACTGTAGAAAGTGCAGCCAATTGCTAATTACTCAGTGAAGAAAGAAGCTGGGTTCTAAACCCTTCATTTGTAAATATGGGCTGTCAAAGTCTGGAAGATATATAATTATGAATAATTTGAGCTTTAAGCTGCTTGTGCTAATGGTATAATTTAATCAATAACAAAAGTGCCCAAATATCAGTGCTTTTGTCCAGGAAGTGAAGAGCATCAATGATTTAATCACGCTGGGACACCTTCACTTTAAAGACTCAATAGTCTTTGATCATTCTTTCCAAATCTGGAAGATGGAGATGCCAGCACCTGACACAGCACAGGAGCTGCTTCTCCCACTGATCCCTGTTGGACTCCCACCAAGGAATTAATCATGGGAGAGTGTAAAGTACACCACACTGTAGCTGTTTTGTGGAGCTGCCCATGGAGAGCATCAGCAGGAAGTTCACTTGAATGCCTGCCCCAGATGTGCTGCCCAGATTCTTATTGTCAATATTAACAAAATAGCACCTTACCTAATTATTCACTTGCAGTGTTGACTCAGACTGCCACATTCCAGAGGCTACAATCCAATTCACTTTTCCTTTACGGATATAATCAAAACCGTATCAGCAACCATTAGCTCCAACTTCTATCTCTGATTGATGTTCTTCTCCAGTAGTGGTTTTCCTCAACTCTTTCACAATCCCCTCATCATCCCTGTACTCCTCCTTTGCATCCACTTATGTAAAAGAAGAGACTGAGGCATTATCTACACCAGGAATCCTAAGCACAGCTTATAAAGTTGTAGTTGCAAAATTAACTGTGACTAAGTGGACTAAGGGAAAGCCATACTGTATGGAAAACACATGCAGTGAAGTTTTAATAGAGAGGGCTAAGAACACATTGCTTTATTCTCCAGTAGCCAAGAAGCTTAAAACTCCCAATTTTATATATTTATTTATAATAATTTAGTTATATGGTATCATGGTCATCTATCATGGTTTTATGATAGAGACTCGGGTACTAGGTAACAAGGCACAAGGTGGTAAGGTACAAGGGATAAGTCTATGTTTGCACTCTGAAACAAAGCTTCCTGTATTTTCACACTTTTCTAGCTAAACGACAAATCCAGATCGTTTTAACCAAAAACTTAATTCTGGTTCATATTCATGTTTGGTCATTATTGCTCATTCTTCCTTTTTTTTCTCCCAAAGCTCCAACAGATTATTTTGTCACAGACAACTTGATCGTATCTGACCCAGTCACAGACAGCACTGAGCCATTAACAGCTTCAGCACGGCTGTCTACACTGAGAGAAGGGAAAGAACAGTCAGATACAATGTGTGTGATTGCGTTCTTCAGGAGCAAAGATTTCTCTGTCTTGCATCACCCTGCAACGCACTATTTGGGGCTCAGAAGGTCCCTGAGCTGCAAATAGCTGGCCATTCCTCATAAGCTTGTCCCATTCATATTCTCCTCTTCAGCCCCTCTTAGTGGTCCCCACTGGGGAGGGAAGATTAACTGATATGGAGCTTGGGTCCAGCCCTTCTTCAGTGCTGATTGTGCTGCAATGTGTGTGCTCATGACCCATTCTCTTTGTTGGGGCACCTATTTTGTCATATGCATTGCAAGTTTTTAATGAATGGGCTGTTTTAATGAACCTAGGAAATAATTCCTTAGGTATTAAAAAAAATCTTCAAACCAGGATTTCACCAGACAGGGCCATTTTGCATCAGCCATCAGCTGAGCTGGGACATTCTTATCCACCACATGCTCTACCTCCTAATGAATCTGAAATCAATAACACCAGTATGCTTTAAACTCCTATGCAAATATGCAGTAGGGGATACAACTGTGTATTTTGCCTTTAACTCGGCATGTTTTCAACACTGTGTGTTGAGTGTGTCAGGCACTATATCCAAAGTTCTTTTATTGATGGACATTTTCTGTAGTGCCTACCATCACTCTTCTAGCTCTCTGCAGACCCCAGGAGCAGAAGAACTGTTGGCCATCCTCTCTAGAACCCTCATCAGACTAGTGAAAGACAATTCCCACTTAAGCTAAATTCAGCTCTTCAAAGCTTTCCTCAGAGCTCATGATTGTCAAGCCTATTATAATCTTGATTCATCCATCCAAGCTCTCCCCATTGTCTTTATCTTTCTTAAACATGCAATCACCGACTGAGCAGCTGAGGTCTCTTTAGCACCAAGCAGAGTTAAGTAGCTCCCATGTATGACTCTAAGAGCAAGGCTGAGACTGGGCTGGCTCCCTGCAGTGTTAACATTGCCAACCTCCAGTTTTAACATTACCAACCTCCAGTTTTTCCATGGTGCTTCCGTGCCAGCTGAAAGGATAACTTTGCCTGTGTGCTTTGTTTTCTGTCTTTCCAATGAGCAGCCCATTCCTCCTGTCTGTACTGAACTCCAGCTTGCTGGGTTTTGACATTTATTCAGGTTGTGAATATCGTTTTGAATGCCCATCATACCCTCCAGAGAGAGCACAGATCGTGCCTTTCCTTCTGCCATTCTATCTGTACCCTTCCAGTTTCTGTGGCAAGGGCCAAGGATCTCTCTGTACCATCTGTTAGTCCAAGATGCTGCATAACATGATAGACAATGACCAAGGCAACAAATAATTCCTCTCGTTACAACCTTTTTTAACACTGCTTGTCTTCTACAGCCTCAGGTACAGTGTCAGATGTTATCTTCTTTGACCCAACGGAAACTGGTGAGTTCTCCCTATATGGGTCTTGCAAAGATTTCACAGTTGATACCCTTCATATAATGACTTAAGCACTGGTGTGAAGTCCACACACTGCAGACTATTTCTCCTCCAACGTATCAAGAGGCTCCATTGCAGCACGAGCCCTGCTTGCTTAAACATTTCAGTCATTTACAAACCCAAATGTTTGTTTCCCAACCAACCTTCCCAAAATGAATGTACTTTAATTCTATAAGGAGCTCAGGGTGGCTCATGTCACAGGCTCTGCCACATCTTGCAGTGATGGAGCTATTTCACTGCAAACAGCAGTTTGCATTGGGTTTCAGCCTAGGCAAGGAGGCAGGATAGACATTATACCTGTCCCCACCAGGTTTGCTTCTCAGATTAGCTGTCGACAGTGGTATTCATTGCATGGGGTGGCAGTAAAAATGACCTCATGTGTAGTCAAACACAACTTACCCTGCAGCAGAACGCTGATTTCCCTGGATCATATCAGTGCCAAGCCAAAATTCATGCTCTTTCAAAGGTGAGAGAGCCCTTACTCCATTATTAGCCCTGAAGAATTCAAGGTGGGATAGAACTCCTGGTGGGGATGCGTTTTCCTCCCTCCGAGGCTGCTCACGCTCCAGGCAGACTTTGCTCATGCCTGCCCTGGCAAGCAGCAGCACTTCCAGTGCTGTGGCTGATCACCACTTGGATGAGACCTGAGGTCTCCTGTGGTTCGGGTACCTCGCGCCTTTCCAAACAGCTGACCTGCAGCTTTGTTTTCTCCCATGCTCCCATCAGTGCCTGCAGAAGACACCACTCCTGAAGCAGAAGGTATGGATGGGTTTACCTGTAGTAGAGTCTGTCTAGTGCTTGATCCTAGCAGTAAAGCACTGATTCCCTCCCCATTAATAGCCCTTGCTTTGCTCACACAACAGTGGAACAGTCACTGAAGCGTGGTTTTTGCTTTCTCTTTGACAGTCCTGATTGGGTCCACGATAGTTGAAAATCCAGGTATTTATTTCTGGTCATTTCTTGAACGGGGGTGAGCAGTTCATTGGCTTTTATGTGAGCCATGAGTGCATTTAAAACATGGACAATGTTTAATATCCTATTTCTCTTCTCGCAGTAACACACTCACCCAACCCATTGGTCTCCCAATCAGTTTTCTGATCCCAGTCTGTTTTCTTTTCTTTTTCATTAAAATCCCATGCAGAAACTGACCCAGCACCTGACAGCCAAGGTAAGGGGTTCTCATTCTTTCTTCTTTTTAATGACTTCCCTTCCTAAGGGCTGTGTAAGAGATGTGAGCTGGAACAGCCTGGCACCTTAATCACCAAATCCTACAATGGCTTGGGTTGGAAGGGACCTTAAAGCTCATCCAGTTCCAGCCCTCTGCCATGGGCAGGGACACCTTCCACTACAGCAGGTTGCTCCAAGCCCCGTCCAGCCTGGCCTTGAACACTTCCAAATGGCAGAGGGTATCTGAATGCAGAAGGAAGGGAAATGGGAGAGGCTGGGAGCAGGCAGAGAGCTGGGGGATGCCACAGCTTACCCAGGGACCACACGCCACTGATGCAGGGGCTGGCAGCTGAACCATCCTTGATGATAAACCTCAAGGGTTTGAGCCGGCCTATGTCTGAATCATTTATGTAAAAACTATGTTTGAAACATCCTCCTATAGCCTGCCAGGCTGCTATTCAGTCAGTGTCTGTATGCTCTAGGAGACTCACAAGCCTTGTTATCAATGGTGAGCTACCCTTTTCCCACGAGAGAATGAACAGACAGTGCTAACTTGTGTCACCTCAGGGTTAGTTGTAGGATGAAGTAACAAGTTTTTAGTGGTGCACCATCAAAGAAGGATAATTTAACTTCCTCTCCACTCAGCTGCTATTTCCAGGTAGGGCAGCAAGGCCCACATTCACACCTGTAAAGTGTACTAGTATCTAATACGTGCTGCATTTTACTCTATGCTTACATGCGGCTTATCAATGTTCAATTTCTTCTTCTCCAGCAAACCCTATTTCTCTGCCTCAATACTTGCTGATGGAGCTGCTAGAATTCTTAACCAGCGTATGTGGACCGAGGAGGCCTGGGATGCAAAGTATTCAATTACAACGGTAAGTGTTTATTACGTGCATGGGGATTCCCAGCTAAACTGGGGCATCTCAAACATGGTTTTACATCGGGTTCTTACACACTTCAACCATCCAGATACAACATGATTTGACTGATCACTCACACCCACACCAGCTATTACTGATCTAAGTAAAACTCTGCAAAACAACTCTATTGACAGCATTCTTGCTGCCTGTCTATTGATCCCTGGAATCAGACTTGCTGCAGTTAGTGACCTATGGCACCAGAGGATGCTTGTGAGGGTTTCAGAGACGTGTCAAAGGGGCTGGGATGTTGGTGTCTTGGCTGTCCAGCGGAAGCTTCAAGCTTCCACAAAGCAAAGTCCTTCTTTCTCCCTTTAAGACGACCTTCCTCTCCATGTCACTGTTTTCCCCCTTGAGTCCCTGAGCTAGTAACTGAACCCAAATCAACAGTAACTGATTTCTCAGTAATTTCACCTCTCTTATCTCATGTGGCTCTGCAGACTTTCTCACAACTCAATGTCCTCCGCTGGGACGTGAGGTTGGGCCCCCTTGGGTGGCCCAGGATCCTCCCAGCATGGCCAACAAGCCCTGTTACCCCTTAGCTCGCCTGACTTTCTAAGGAAAAGGTTCCATCCATCCTTTGCAGCTCTACTCATAGCCCATCAAGCCATGACCCATTCCAACACAGTGGGAGGATCCATTTCTGGCACCTTCTATGGTAGAAATGCAAATTCTCTTGCCAAACCTCAACTGCAAAACACACAGGAATGCTAATGCCCAAATGATACCCAGTGTTACAGTCTCCACACCAGAGAAACTCCATCGAGATGGTTTAAATACCAAGCTTGCCTTTTATGATTCACCATCTTTTCTAAACTCAGTGAAGGCTTCATCACATTATGTTCAGCCAAACCAGGATCTGTTTGTTCCTGCTACCCTCTACAGCACAGAGCCAAGCCTGATCCTAGTTACAGACACACGTGTGGTCCCTCCAAATCCTCATGACTTCACAACCGTGATATCTGATTTAGTCAAAAGAAAGGAAGATTTATTCCTTACATGTGATTGGCTTCATATGGACAATAATGAACAGATACACCAAAGATACACACTCCTGAAGCACATTTAGGTTGCTCTCTTGCAAGCAGCAGCAGGATTTTAAATGAAGCAGCTATCAGGACAAAACCACACCGTTCTGTTAGTTGGCTTTTGATGTGTAATTCACCACAACATTCTGCTAGGGAAGAAGAAAAGGTATAAACTCTCAAAAGGTGTTTCACAAATTACATTTAAAAAGAGAAGGATGAAGCAAGCACCTGATTAAAGGGGTTTTGGTTGATCTGGGATATGGAATTGTTCCTTCATAGCTCTTCAGATCAGGTTGAAATAAAAGGTAACTTCAGAAAGATTAACAGGCTTACACAGTAACCATTTCTCACATACTTATGATTCCACCATGAGCTTTACATGCATCCATTTACATACGTGTGTGATGTTTCCATATGTTGTGACATGTTATACCAACACACATATTTAAATTCCATATAGCTGCATCTGTGTGAGGTCCTGTGCTGTGATTTGTGATTAACATCACAGCTAGATACTTCCAAAGGAAGGTTTCTTGTTAGCAATGAAACAAATGGGCTTTGTGACCGTGTCACCATTTTTGTATGACAGTTATATGTGGGTTTTTTTCCTCTTTCTTTTCTCAGGTGTGTAACACTCCCAACCTGTAGGAGCTACCATTCACGAGACAAGAGGATCATCAAGTTTGACTTCATGGGTCCCATACCCTCAAGAGTTTGCCTACGCTGCAATGTATTAGCCTGCAATAGATACAATTATCCCCTCCAACATTACCAGGGCCATATGACAAGAGAGGAAGCAAGTGAAAGCGTCATTATTCGCATCATCCCCATATAACTGCCCAAATAATACTTCTTCTAACCATAACACGTTGATCATTGTATAAGTGATCAGTGTGTTGCACATCTGCTACTACTTCCTAAAACTGCATTTTACTAGGGGGTGTAAATCTAAAGGTATTTTAATCTTAGTTGGACTTGTGTTCCTTGCTTTCTGATCTTCAGGGTCTCTATTCCAGATTTGTAAAACCCCAAGCTTCAGTAAAATACTCTCAGTGACAAAGCTTAAGTGGATCAGCTGGTTTCTTTTTCTCATTGAGACTTTGTTTCTCTCTCACAGCTCTCCCATTTTCCATACAACTCCCTATTGTACCAGATAACTCATACACTCAGCATTTAAGGAAGATGAACCTGCCTTACAGATGCGCACATCACAGTGCTGTCTTCTGAGCTCACAAAGAGACATAAATGAAAGGCTAAGCATCCCTTGTAACCAGTAATGTCTGAGCAATTACCTTAAATAGAATTCCAAATATATTTGGAAAATACATTGTACATGTACTGAGATAATCTCTGCAATACCTATGAGTTACTATAATCATAGACTCATAATGTGGTTTGGGTTGGAAAAGACCTTAAGGTCATCCAGTTCCAACCCCCTCACCTTAGGACCATCAGGTCACCTCACCTTAGACCATGCCACCCAAGACCCCGTCCAACCTGGCCTTGAACACTGCCAGGGATGGAGCATTCACAACTTCCCTGGGCAACCCATTCCCGTTCCTCACCACCCTCACAGTAAAGAGCTTCTTCATTATATCCAGTCTAAACTTCCCCTGTCAGGTTATATTACTGGAGATTAGAACTATAACAAATTGTACATCTAAATTTACTTCATTATGAGCATTTGCTTCATCCTTTTCCTTACAGTATCTGCTCAAATGATATCACTTTGGGCCCAGAAAGTGTTTCTGCACTTTAATGTTAAATTGGAATCAAAAAGAGAAAAAAAAAAAGGAAATTAATAATTTTCAGTTCATAATAGAGAAAAATATCTTGTCTACTGCAGGACTGCACAGCAGCCAGCTCAGGCAAAAGGGTGGATTACAGTCTGATAATCTAGTGAACTTGGCCCGACTGTGACATCATTAAGGCCAATATTCAGTCTCCATATAGAATCTTAAGACTCATAGAATAGTTAGGGCTGGAAAGGACCTTAAGATCATCCAGTTCCAACCCCCCTGCCATGGGCAGGGACACCTCA
>JANHGB010034545.1:0-28742 GCA_026283785.1 Coracopsis vasa
CTCTTTTTTTCCCAGAACATTGGAAGGGGATGGAGGAGCAGAAAATCTACCTGTTCAGGCACTCTATCCCCTCACTACTGATACTGAGAATAAAAAAAATAATAATAAAATTACTGTATTTGCTATTCTAAAGAAAGAGCGCTCTAATCCAAAGTAATTTTGCCTTTTTTTACTGAAAATAAAATGACAACCTAAACCAATCCAACATGTTCTAATAATTGAAGCTGTTGACTTCAGTGATGTCTTTTCAGCTCTCTCAACTCCTTAATCACAAATCAGAAATAAAAACCGTATATGTTGCAAAAGAGCTGAAAAAACCAAGGTTTTAGCCTGCTGCCAAGGAGGGAATAAGAAGCAAAATGACCATTTTTCAGCTATTCTAACAATTCCTACAGCAATCAGTTTTGTACCCCTCCTTAAAAATTGTTCACTGAGAGTCACAGAATCATAGAATGATTTGGGTTAGAAGCGACCTTCAAAGGTCACCTAGTCCAACCCTCCTGCCATGAGCAGGGACATCTTCAACTAGATCAGGTTGCTCAGAACCACATCCAGCCTGGCCTTGAGTCTCCACAAATGCCTTAAAGGAGTTGTGTTTTGACTTAAAAAGGGCATGATTAAAGGTTAGCTAAGGATGCAGCAGTGATAAGTATGGGGTAAAGCTTGTTCTTTCTCAAAATTGAATGTTTTTATTTTAGTTAATAATTTAATAGATAAAAATTCCTTAAAACTCATCCTAAAGTTCCTAGGCAATTAAAACTAGACATATTACACGAAACAGGGCAGACAGAAGAAACCCACAGGGTTCTGCATGCTCTTGCTATTTTCCACTTCTTGTGCAATTCTGAGGACATGTTTACATAGAACTTTACATATCTTTATGGCCACTGCTTTGTTACATAACACAGCAGTGTTGGAACATTTGCTGAAGCTTTGTCAGATGAAGAAAAGGCAGTTCATTTTATAGCTATCAAACAAACACACACACACACACACACAAAATGTCAGAGAAATATCAGAGAACGCTTTGATGCCTGCCTGGAATAACACAAGACCATTTGTAAATAAAATCCTACCAGAAACATCAGATCCTGGGGATTACCCACAACTGCTTAGCATTTTTATTGAAATACAAGCCAGTACCAAGTTCAACCAAAACTATTAAGAATGCCACCTATATTAGATATAAGGGCAGAAAACAACACAAAACCTGTCAGGAGAACAAGAAACTGCCTTTTTTCAATTTTGGTAACGTTTTTTGGCAAGTGACACATCAGACTTTTCTTATACCAAGTTATGTCTGCCTTCATTGTCTACTTGCCAAATGCTCTCCCTTAAATAAACTGAAAAAAAGGAATAAAGTTAAGAAGACATCCAAAGCACTATCCCTCTTTACTTTCCAATCTCCAAGGTATTCTCTGACCCATGACCATACACCTCCTTGCAGTTTAGTGCAACGATTTGTATGGAACTATTCAAAATACTTTCTAAATGCTCAAGAAAGAAAATTATGTGTGAAAACTAAAACATTAATTATGAGCTTCCTTTCTGAAACATGGCATGTGTTTCCATTATGCCTGATCTTACAGAAGAGCTATGTTCTTTATATGTAGTTGCAAATTGAGATCAACACCCCCAGACACCCCAGTTTTATGCTCAAGATTTTACATTCTCTTGACTTTCTAATTACTCTATATCACATAGACCATACATATGAAGCATACAGCACTTGTTACACTGAGGAATTCCTCAGCCAAAACCAATATTCCTTGTCTCTCTTACCTTCCGAGAGATTTCTCAGATCTCTAAGGTCCAAATATCTCATTTGACATTGGCCAATACTCAGTTTAAATGTAAAACAAACCCCAGAAATATAAAACCTTAAAGTGCCACTTACATCTGCATTTTCTGCATTACAGAAAGAAACAAAAAGGAAAAAAAATGAGCTTGAAGTGTGGTGGTTCCTACCACAACAACGTTGGATTTTTACAACCAGTTTGTGTAAGAACTTTCTCAACAGAAAAAGTTTTCCTGCTGCTATTCTCCCGTAGTTAGTTCATTGATAGCACTGGAGTTATTCCAAATATTATTTATTACTTAAGGTAAACAAAGGTGTCAGAAGCAGGTTCTTGGATAAAATCATGTTAAATGAGAAAAAAAAATCATGAAGTCTTAAGTAGAAATAGATAAGGAGTCAAACAGTTTGGAAGATAAAAAGATACTCATGGCTTTCTGAAACCAGTACATCGGATGAAAAATGTCTCAGTGGGAACTTTTAAAGTGCATGAATGCCAACAGCTAAAGCAAAGACTCTGGCTGACTGTTTTGAAGATTACTTCCAATCAGACTGAGTGTGGCTACTGATGTGGCTACTGATTCCACTCTCACAGCACTATACAGAAGATCCTTGAATTGTCTTTCTGCCATGCACCCATTTGCAATCAAACATTAGGTCTCTCATACCCTGAAAGAACATCTAATAGTAAAAACTCAGTGTCTTAGACTTTGATACACTAACATATTTTTTATTTATAGTTCGCATTAATTCAAATGTAATACTCATAATGTATTGTTAACTGTGTTGGGTTGTAGGGGCACTTTTTTAATTCTTTCTTAGCAAACACACAAGTAAATAACACATACCTCAAAACTGACGGGTATATTGCGCTTCAAAGCAATTTCAAACACTATACTGATCTCAGACTTGTTTGCATCTTTATCTTCTTCTGATTCTTTTCCTGTTTCTCCATTCTGAAAATGAAGAATACATTATCATACTACAATTTTTAGAAGATGGAAAAATACAGTATGCTTTTTCCCTGATTTCTCAAAGACTTTTGAGACCTCCTGTCATGCTGTATATCATCCTTTTGTACATTCATCTCAGCACTCCATTATCAGACACCCACTGTGAAGCCATATATAATGCACTTATGCTTCATAATAAACACATATGCATTAATTGATAAATTAGTGATAGGTGGCAAAATACCTTCTATGGGTTTTAGTGTTATTAATGACATGGATAATAAACATGTGGCACACACTTCTTCTGTCAAACATGAGGATCAAACAGACTCTCTGTGGATAACCCTTCCAAGCAAGGAAGAAGTACAGAAGACTGTACTTCTCTCAGAAGAAATTCAGTGAATCACCCCCATGCTTTGACTAGGTCATCAGGTTACAGGTGTCCTCAGCAGGTCCAGCTGGTTAATGGTCCCTCTATCAACTTCCCTGTGGGAGTTATGACCAGTGTGAAAAGGTAGTGACAGAGAACAGCTTGCTCAACACAGAACATTATTTATTTATCCATAGGAACATAACAAACAGAGAGGCTAAGAAATAAAACAACAAAAGGCACATGCAAACATTATCCTGCCTGTAATTCAGCTTTACACTTGAGGTAAGTCTTATTTTTCCCAAACACTAGCATGGGGATCAGTGAAAGAGTTATTGCCTTCTACAACCACTACCTTTAGGTGTTTGTTCCCCAGACCGCATCTTCCTTAGTTCTCAAAGGTTTCACTTTCAGCTACTTTCAGACTGCAAAGCTCTGAATGTTTCAAACTGAGATCTTTCAACATCCATGTAACCTTGGCCAGGCTCCTAATTTTTTATTAGTGGAGGTAAACATCAAAGAAACTTGGACTAAATTAGGTGGATTCCTGCGGAGTTCCCATCTTACATAACGAAGTCTGATCTAAATCTTCAGCCCCCAACATAGCTGCACAATGCAGATACTGAAGTTATAAAATAACATTTAAAAGCATTGGGTTTTTCACATTAACAATGGAATTTATCAACCATTTATCTACCATTAATTAACTCTTAATATATTAATCTGTAAAATAATGCAGATCCAAAAATCCAGCAGTCAGCTACAGCATGCAGACTGCGAGCACTTTTTGTCTCACTAAATGACTGCAAAATCCTGAGTCTGAAAGAGCAATTTCAATCCATAACATTGATCTGAAGCTATACACAAAACTAAAACCCCAGGACATACCTCCTGAAAAAACAGGGTACAGAGCAAAGCAGTAGCAAGGGTAGTTAGAATTAAATTATGTCGGATCTGTACTCATTTCATATAATGAAAAGTAAAGTACCACTTAAATCAAGAATGCAGGTCATTATCTACAGGACAGGCAAAGCATTGATTAGGTTCACTGAGAAAGATGATCTAAGCAGAGTTAAAGGGACAATACTTTAAAGTAAAAATATTTAGGGGGGATATAAAGAGTATCAAATGTAAAGAGTGGGCTACTACTAGTCTGGAAGAACCTAAGGGAGAATCTTACCCAGTATAGTATTCAATTAAGTTTGTGTTTTATAACGGACACTGATAAGCTGAAAAGCTGATAAAAAAAGCTACAAGGACGAATACGCTAAAAACCCCCCAACTTTACACTGAGACAGCGTGGAAACAATCTGGTCTATAAAAAGCTTCAATATTACTCAAGCAAAATTTGTAAATGTATATGGGGGAGAGATTTTTGATGTCTGCTTGTTACATTTAGCAAAGATAAGAAAATACCAAATGGATAGAAAATGAGGCTAAGTGAATTTAGAAGAAATAGCTTGCAAATTATCTTTGAAATGGGAAATATTCAATCACTGGCATAATTTACATAAAATAATACAAAGCCCACTGGACTGTCATCAAGACTTTAAGTCAAGAATGTTTTATATTCTAGCTTAACCAGGTATGTAGAGTCTAATGTAGAAGTTACAGTTTAAAATTTCATGATTAATACAAACACATCAATCCACAAAATCCCATATTGTCCCTTCTGCCCTTAAATTTATATCGTATCTTTGCATATTTTTCCACCAAACTCAGGGAGAGAGTTTAACCATGGGTGGAGAATAGGGAGAACCATAGATTTTAAGTTTTAGACCTTAGTACTGAGCAATAACCTTTCAAGCCACAGTCGTGTGACTTCCCCAAGGAAGATAAAATATGTTCGGGAGTGTCTCAAGCATTCTGGATTTAAATTTGATCCTCATTCCACAACTGACACTTTAATTGTAAGGCCTTTCTTAGCCTTACATCTATGAAACAACAGAGGTGTTTTGGCAGACACACAATACCTCTTTTATGAAAGCAGGTTCATATTCACGTGTAACCCTGCCCTGTTTGCTGATTGCTTCTTGCTTCTGCTCACCTTATGCTCTTCTACACGTTTGCACAATGAAGTATTCAGATGGCAACACTCCTCTTTAGTGGTTTAATATGGATAAAAGATTTTAGCCTTAACTTTTTTTTTTTAAAAAGGAGGGAAAAGGGTATCTCAAAATCAAAGAATACATAGAAAGCTGTATTTTAAACAAACATACTTATGAAGGCCAAAAGGTAAACCCATATATTTACGGTGTTATATTTCATGGATCCCATTCCAGTGAAATTTACTGAATTACTAATGGGATGCAGGTCTAGATTGTACCAGCAGGTCTGTCCTTGCTGTATTCTCTGCTCTCCCTGGAAGCACAGTGGCAGTGACTGAGGAAGAAATAAGCTACATCTACTCACGTAATTAAGGTCAGCCAGACTCTAATGTGTACTGGCCCTTATCCATGCATGCTGTTTGAGGAACGGTGAATCAATCATCTTCCATGGCTGACCAAGCGGGTCAATTCTGCTTAAGGAAGCAGAGTGTCACTGAGCTCGCCCATGTCCCATGGCAAAGGCGATCATGTAGCCATCACCATGTAGCAGCCCTGTGCGAACTTCACATGACCAGAAGCAGGGAGGAGACTGAACCTCGGCACCATGAAACACTTAAACTCTACTTTAACCAACCTCCAGTTCTCTGAAGAGCTACGCTCAGCTCCACATGTTGCAGCAATTTGTACTCCACCATGACCTAGGCATAGCATTGCCTCCAGCCTTCTCCAGTCACCTACACCTCTAACCCATGAAGTAACAGAGCAGTTTTTTCATTATTAGCTCCCTCTACTCTCAGCATAACCAAGCCACAGAGGCTTTCCTGACTGAGGAGCTGACAGTCTCCTACTTACAGACAGCTGCTACTGAGATCCTACCGTATCCCAAGTGGTCTTCACCTGCTGTACCAGAAACTCACAGTGCTCCCACAGGTTTTACAAGTGCAACGTGAATGTCCCAGCTAATCTACAGTACTGTCTCCTGACAACTCTACCCTATTTTTCTCATAGCTAACTGTGGATTTGAATCAGTTTACAAACAAAACTTATGGTGCTGAAGAGAAGAATGAAGTTACTTCATGAGCTCATGCGAGAGGCAACACTACAGCAGGCTACAAGAGTTTAGGAAACTCAATTTACCATGTCTACATTTTCTAAAAGCTTGCACATCCTAACAGACACTGATGTAAATAGACACTAAACAGAACCAATTAGGCAAGAATGTTAAGTAGAGATTTTATTACCTTTGCTAGGTAAATTGCACGAGCTGTGAAAACTCAGTATATAAAGCAGGTCCATATTGATGTTACATATTTATTTCTGTCTACTACTTAACATCCTAAGCACTTAGTGGTTTCATTTCCATTTTGATTAATGGATATCTTGAGTTCAAAGATTCTTTTCATAAAATATATTATTAATCATACAATTTTTTAAAACTAAGAATATGCTGAGCTAAAAATTTGTTTCAATAACATGAAATTCCCAGCCAGGTTTCTGCTATGGATTCATTATCAACCAATACATTTGGACTAGAAACCAAAAGAGAAATGAAGGGAATTAGCAGTGAGAAAGGAAACAGGGATTCCTCCCAAAACTTTACATATTCTTTTTTAATAGTTTTCCTGTTTTAAAATATAATCAATATTAATTCTAGTAAATGATTTTGAAGAGAATTTCCTGATCCTAAAAAATAATGCAGCAAAACAAATGGGTGAGTCAAACTCTCTTTGGATCAAAAGGAGGATGTAGACGCACGGTGAGGCAGAAAGAACAAAGATTTTTTTCATTATAGAAAATTATTTCCATTCTTAAAACATAGCTCAAAAATACCACACAAGACACTGAAGGCACCATTAGTAATGTTTTGTGCTGTGCACAGGAGTTCAACAGGCGTCATCAGAAAAAGTGTACAAAAGAAGAAGATTGTCTCCTTATGCATTCATTTTGACTTATTTGACTGAGAAAATTTATTATATTTGTCCTTTCAATTTGCAAAGATTATTTTGACAGTAATTTTTCTGATACACATTTTTTAAAGTATGATACAACATTTTCATTTTTAAGCAGCAATATACACCACTTACAATACAGCAGTGAGAAAGATAGCTATTTAAAAAGGTGCTAAGTGGCTAAAAGCCTAAACCTATCAGATGGATGACCAGTAGCTGCCAGTGAGCTCAGTCAGGCTCTGGGGTACATTGGGCACAAGTAATTTCAACTGTAAAGATCACATTCATGGCACAACACACATTTAAGATTACTAATTAATTCTCCATGAAGCCACTGATTAAATGGACACTTTCTCCACTTCTCGTATAACCTCAAAAATTTTATTCCATTTTTATTTTATTTTTTACTTAGCCACTGCTGACAATCCCATCTTTAAAATCCCTACTTATTTTTGTTATTTAACTCTAGCTCCATTTTAGGTGTGCTGCTATGACGAAAAAACAGTAACAATTTGTCAGTATTATTTTTCTAATTACTGAGGCTAGTAAGAAAGAAAACATTAAAAATTAAGCATTGAAAAAATGGCAATTAAATTATTTGATTTGGTGTCTTAATGTGAAGATTATGACACAAACCTGAGGTAATTTTTCTGGAATAGGCTCATTCTGGAGAGCTTGAAGGGCCTTCATTGCAGCATTATGTCTAGCAGCTTGACGAGTCTTTCCTTCACCAAAAAACTCACTGTTGCCAACAGTTAACTGGACATAGAAAATTTTAGGCACTGGGCAGTGATACCTAGAAAGAAGTTATGGAAAGAAAACAATACAAGTTATGAATTTTAACCATCAATCTTATGTAATATAGAGCAGTGGTTAGGAATAAAATGTTATCTTTTCTCACAGCGTAAGACCTAACACTCAAATATATGGACTGTTCCTCAGCAGGGCCATCAGTAACTCTTGACAGCATCTCCTACATGACAACCAGCTCTTCACCCACATTTGCAGGGCTCTGCAACAAGCTCTGCTATACTTCAGCCCAGCTGCCCAGCTCTGCTCTCTTCTTGATTTGAGTCTTGAGAAGATTAAACCTAAGGAGAACTGAAAGTTCCAGTGTAAGCCACGCCTGGGAGACAACTCCTGTCCCACAGGAAAGGCACAGAGGAAGAAGCACTGCAAGGTCTCTCATCTGAAACCTGTTGGTGTAGCTCAGCTCACCCACATTGTTTTTCTCTTTTTTTTTTTTTTTTTCCATCCTATAGAAAGATTTCCAGACATAATGGTATAATGGCAGGGTTTGATTTTCTGAGTATGTCTGAAAGGCACGGAAAGACAGACAAAGAAAAAAACCAACCATTTTCCTATGAACCGGCGTAGATACTATTCCTCAAAGAAAACAGTACCTTTATTCGTATCATCAATTACACATCTCTATTTTCAGTAATAATAATAGCTAACCCAAGCCATACTCACTACCCTGAAACCTGTCTCTCACTAGCAGCAAATAAAGAAGGAGATGTAATGCCATTCTTGGGTTTGGGAGGTCCTGTCACAGCACTCTGACAACTACAAACATAAAAACTTGCCCACATAAGCAATAGCTACAGAAAAGAAATATTCCACCACTAGCCCCAGACTCATTAAAAGCAATTCAGTACAGACAATTAGTTCTAATCACTGTTGAAATTATAATCTTTTAAAAGAACATTTCCAAAAAGTTCTCTAATTATATTCTACATAGATGAGAGAAACTTCCTCATGCTCTTTGCTCTGTAGTCTAGTCTGCCTGTGCTCCTTCCTCAGACAAACGCTTTTCTTACACACTGGAGATTTAGTCCTTGGAAAAATATATGCCTATCAGAAATAGTATTTCATTTCTGACAAATAACTTGTATATATTTTATGGCATTGCAAAAAAGCCCAGGATTCCAAAAGCATGGGCAAAAGCTAGGTCCATCACAACAAAACTAGAATCATTTGAAGACAGAACAAAGTATTACATTTTCGTTCTTCCTCTTAAAGGATCCTTATTAAAGCTTGCTCCCTCTATTTTCATCTGTTGACACAGACGGCGAATTTTTCATATGAAGACTTTCTGACTTTTCATTAATAATTGTAACTGATTTATTTCAATTACCAGACAAAAAGGTATTAGATAGCAGCACACTTCAAACCCAAATAAGCACTCCAGTCTCAGTGTTCCTGAACTTTGTCCCTAATTCTAAAAATACAATTATTTGGAAAGGGCAAAACTGTAACACTGACTCCAACAAGCCTCTGGCTATAGGGCCTTGCAGGGGTGAGCTAAGTTGCCTTTACGACATGCTAAAAGTGGGTATTTGCTTTCCTGTTTACAGTTTTAACACAGTTCCAGGGTATTATTAAGACCTGGAAATGCATTTGCTTATGTCACATTTTCATAAAATTATGGAATAACTCAGGTTGGAAAGGCTCCTGGAGGTTATCTGGTCCAACACAGCACCCAAAGCAGGATCAACCTCTGAAGTTACACCTGTCTTGTTCAGGCATTATCCAGGGTAATGTGGATATCCCCAAGGACAAAGATTCCACAACATCTCTGGCAACCCATTCCAATGTTTAACCACTCTTTCTGGAAGAACATTACAAAAGCCCTATATGCATAATGAACTTCAAACACTATGGTGCCATTCATTAACAAAGCAGCTGTCAAACCAAAGGAACAGCAACATTAATTTCTATCCCACTCCACCGTGTCCTTCATTGCTTCTGACATACAGCATTCACCTTGTGCCTCCCTTTGCTTCTAAAAGGTACAAACACAATACCAAGACACTATCAATGTGGCAAAACCTACAACAAAAAGTACAGTGGCTTGAGACTGAGATTTACTCCAAAAAGAATGCAATTTTTTTCAAGTGAAAGGCAGAATTTCACTCTTTCCCTTCACTTAGTGAGTTTACATAAAATGCTTCCTGTATCAACATTTTCCTTTGGTTTATTGGTTTTATCTGCATTGCAATATTGTTTTAGGGAATATTAAAAATATCTTTAGGGAATATGCAGACAACAGATGTAAATAATACCTTGAAAGAATTTAAAACTAAGAATCAGGAACAGTCCTTTGACACCAAACATAGGTCAACCTATATTTCCAAAGTGAAAAATATTACACTTATTTAAAAGCAAAGGAAAAAATAATGAAAAGCTTCATAGTCACCATCAACTCCACTTCTTCCACAGCTGACTTCAAGCTGTCTGTCCCTTGCTCCTCTACACTGCACCTGTGCCTTTTCTTCTGGCTAACCAGTCCCAGCTCTCTCATTCTCTCCTCCGATGAGAGATGCTGCAGTCCCTTAATCACCCTATCACTTTCAGCAAATTTGCACTGGTTTGTTCATGTCTCTCTTGTACTGGGGAGCCCAAAACTGGACCCAGCACCAAGGCTGAGCATAGGGGAAGGATGACTTCCCTCAACCTGCTGACAACAGTCTTCTAAATGCAGCCCAAAATGCTGTCGGCCACCTTTGTTGCAACAGCACGTTGCTGGCTCATATTTAAGTTGGTACCCACCACGACGCCCAGGTCCTTTTCTGCAAAGCTGCTTTCCAGGCAGTTATCCTCCATTGTGCAGTAATGTATGGGGTTATTCCTGCTGAGATGCAGGGATTTGCATTTCCCTTCGTTCAACTTCATGAACTTACTGCCCACCCACTTTCCCTGCCTGTCAAGGTCCCTCTGGATGGCAGAGGTGCATCAGCCACTCCTCCCAGGTTTGTACCATCTGCAGACTTGCTGAGGGTACTCTCTACCACATCATCCAGATCATTAGAGAAGATATTAATCAGTACTAGCCCCAGTACTGATCACTGGTGTACACCCTGAGCGACTGGCCTCCAGCTACACTTTTTGTCACTGATCACAATCCTTTGAGCCTGGCAGTTCAGCCAGTTTTCAAACTGCCTCACTGTCCATTTATCCAGGCCACACTTCATGAGTTTGTCAAAGAGGATAAGAGATAGTGGTAGAAGCCTTGATAAAGTCAAGATAAACAGCATCTGTTCCTCTCCTTTCATCCACTGAGCTAGTCATCTCACTGTATAAGGCTATCAGACTGGTCAGGCACAATCTTACCTTCTTAAATCCATGCCAACTGCTTACAGTCACCTGTCATTCTTATGATCAGAAACAGTTTTCAAGACGATTTCCTCCATAATCTTCTCAGGGACTGAAGTGGGGCTGACTGACTTACTATTTTCCCACATCCTCCTTCTTGCCCTTCATGAAAACAGAAGTGAAATTTGCTTTCTTCCAGTCCTCAGAAACCTCCCTAATGACAGCAATCTTTCAAAGATAATCAGAAGTGGCATCACTATGACATCATTCAGCTCCCTCAGCACTCGTGGATGCATCCCATCAGGCCTCATGGACCTGTCCAATTTGTTTAAATGTTCCCCAACCTGATCCTCCTCCATCAAGAGCAAGTCCTACCTGCTCCAGACTTTCCTGCTGATCTCAGGGACCTGGGACTCCTGAAGGCCAGTCTTATCAGTAAAGACTAAGATGAAGGCACTTTGAGTACCACTATCTTTTCCATGATCATCAGGCTCCCTACCTCACTTAACAGTGGTCCCTAGTCTTCCTTTTGCTGCTCTAGAAGCCCATCTTGCTGCCCTTAACATCCCTTTTGAGACTCAACTCCCAATGGACTTCAGTTTTGCTAATTCCATTACTGCACACTTGTACAGTGTCTCTACATTCACCATCGGTCACCCCACCTGGGTCACAAATCCTGTTTGAGTTTAGACAGAAGTTCCTTGTTCATTCATGCAAGCCTCCTGCTGCCTTTACTTGACTACCTGAATGCTGGGATGGACAGTTAAACCTCTGGAGGAGGTAAACCTTCACAAGTTTCCCTGGACTCCTCCCTTCAGGAGCATATCCCCTGAGATTCTTCCAAGCAGGTCTCTGAAGAGACCTAAGTCTACCATCCTGAGGTCCAGTTTCTGATCTGTGATATTTGCCCTGTTCTCTCTTCTCAATATCCTGCCACTATCTCATGGTCACTGCACTGGCTCCAGCCTTCACATCTCTGATCAGTTCTTTGAAAGTGTGAACTCCAGCAGCAGTGCCCATGCTCACTGATTCCTCAAGCACCTATGTCAGAATGTTGTCACTGGTGCACTACAGAAACCTCCTGGATTGCTCGTGCCGTGCTGTGAGGCTGTTTCCTCCTGTCATATCACTTGTTATTTGGCAGAAGAGACCAGCTCTTCACTCCATCCTCCTTCCAGGTAGTTGTAGAGAGCAATAAGGTCCCCCCTGAGCCCTTTCTTCTCCAGACTAAACAACCCCAGATTCCTCAGCAGTTCCTTGTAAGACTTATTCTCCAGACCCTTCACCAGCTTCTTTGTTCTTCTCTGGACCCGCTCCAGCACCTCAATGTCTCTCTTGTAGTGAGGGGCCCAGAACTGAACACAGTATTTGAGGAGCAGCCTCACCAATGCCGAATACAGGGGGATGATCACCTCCTTGTCCCTGCTGGCTACGCTATTTCTGACACAGGCCAGGGTGCCACTGGCCTTCTTGTTCACCTGGGCACAAGCTGGCTCAGGTCCAGCAGCCATCAGTCAGCACCCTGAAAGGGCAATTGACCCTCTCTGAAACAAAAGCTCAGCGCAACTTTTGATCAGGACTAGCTGACAGAGGTGGGTGGCTGCTGCTACAATTTGCTAGAAGCCACAGCCTCCTGCAGTTATCCTTTCCCTGCACGAACAGGCACCTTCAAGTTCCTCAAAGAGTTCCCAGGAACCCTCCCACCATCCCAGAAGTTCTCAGATCTACAGCTACAGCCTGAAACTGCTAACTCTGTTAGCTGCATCTTAGCACAGGATAGGCTCTGTCATGCAAAAGCAGTAGGCATCTTGATAGCACATCACACCTCATTACTTCACAATCCTCTTTAAATAAAAAGAAAAGTAGTAGTGCTTTTAGCAACTACCTAGGCTTAGGGAAAATACAATATCCATCAGAAGTTCTTGTTTCTTACTGAGTTACTAGACCTACCTTTCTCTCCATTACAGGCAAAGGAGGAAAGCACATGAACCTTAATTCACTTCATAAACTCAGATCCTACAACAGGCCCTCTCTTTTTGCCTCCCCCCTCCCCACCTTTTCTTTTAAAGAGTGTTTAGGGAGCTATTTATGTGATAATATGGAAAAATGATATTCAGCCTGTGGCTCTAGAGCCTCATGCAGCTCTTTGGCATTGGCAGAATGATTAGGCTTTTACATGGTTTTGATTAAACTTTTCTTGCTCTGCTTGGCCTCAAGCAGAGTTAGAAGAGCACTGATAATATGAACATATTGCCAAGAAAGTGCAAAGGAGCACCTGAAATGCTCAGAAAATGAACTATATCTGTGAGGATACTGGCTTTTCTACAACATGGAGCATGTCAAATAGAACATCCTCCTCTTCTCAAGGGTGAGGACAGACTCAGTATTAATAAAACCCTTAAAAGTGATCATAATATTACAGTCTGAAAGTACAGTGCGATGATTAAACTGAGTTTTAATACAGAATGATTCTGCATCCTGAAGATGGATGCTCATGTAAGGAACAACTCCATGCAAATTTAAGATTATCTATCTGCCACTGATCATTAACAAACCTTCCCAATATACTACATTTGAGTTACTAAAAAGGACTGAGAACATTAACATCTTGGAAACGTTTATACAGAATTTGCTGTTATGCAATAACATATTAGCACATTTTCCATCACAGGAACTCCTACACATCAGTCCTATGCTCCTTTACCCCTCTGACACTGTTCAGCCACAGAACTGAAACAGTCAGGATTTCCAACAGCAACACTTCTGAGACTCTTTATGTTTCTGAAAGTTTTTAAACTACCTACATTTAAAGAATACACATCTCTCTGCATTCTACATGACAGCTACAAAGGCTAAGACTTTCCTTTGGATAAAATTCCTATGTAAAAAGTATTCCCAGGTGATACTGGCACACTCTTTGGACAGACACAGCCAAATGACAGATTACAAGGGCAGAAGACAATGAA
The DNA here is from genome assembly GCA_026283785.1 of Coracopsis vasa. Lineage (NCBI taxonomy): Eukaryota > Metazoa > Chordata > Aves > Psittaciformes > Psittacidae > Coracopsis > Coracopsis vasa. Next base: position 14,177 of record JANHGB010034545.1, read on the forward strand.
AGAACATATGAAATAACAGATTCAATTGGAATGAAAAAAAAAAAAAGTTATAAAGGATAATACTGTAACAACCAGTCACATATAACCTATTAAAACAAGATAATTTCTATCTGGCTCTTCTGGATATTTGAGATTCTTAAGAAGACCCCTCAGAAAACAGGCCTGGAAAACAGGTTCTCTTCATTCCCTCTAAGTTTCATAGCATCAGAAATCAACTTTTTAGCTAATGTTGTTGGTATCACTTTAGAATAGTCAACCTGAAAAAGGATATTTGCTCTATGACTGTGACCTGGAATGCCAAGTTTCAGCAATGAGCAAATATTTACAACTAGTTATAAACCACTAAAAATAGGGGGTCATAACAGAAATGCTGACAGACCTTAACTAAGTTGGTGTGAGCGGGCGCCACTATAATTAAATAAATCACCAAAGTCTGTTGACAATTAGAAAACTCATTTTGGTTTGCCACAGAGACAAACAAAAATTCTGTTCATTATAATTTTACTGGAATATGATGTCATAACATGTAAGCATACTGAAACAATCTGCTGCTTTTCTAGCCAAAATATTAATTGCATACTAAGGAGCCCTTGGGGCCTCTTCCTTTTTGGCCATCAAATCCACACACACAAAGACAAATAAAGTATTAGTACATACGTTATGTATTCATACTGCATTTCCTACATTTCTCTGGATTCCTCAATGGCATAAATGTTTTTGACAAATATTGTTACTATATCCTTAGAAGGAAAAAAAAAACAGTGCAAGCTGCAGCTCATGGGAACCAGGAGATTTATTTAGATTTAACCTCATTTTCACTGTTAAAAACTCCAGTGAGACTTTGTCTAAATTCTAATGGCCAATGTATTCTTCACCTATGTAAAAAAGAACAAATAAACCCAATTACTTCCCCACTACACAAGTGTTATAGGAAGCATTACCCCATTCCCATTTCTTAATGCAAAGTGAAGAGGAATAGGGACCATTCTGGCTAAGGTGAGGGCTGCTAAAACACAAGATACAACATGGAATGGGAAAGTCATTCTTCAGATGCCAGCTCTGTGCTGAAAGGGTCATTTTCTGTGCTTTTTTCCCTGGCTCCTTTTCCACACCAACTCAATAAAGCTGGCAGCCCTGCTGAGACTGCTTAACCAGGAGAATGCTGTGAGCTTCACAAGTGGAGGCATAAAGAGCCACAAACTGCGCAGGGGAGTACGAAACAGCATTTGCTGTGAACAACTTTTTGTGCGTAACATTTGGAATTCCTCTAGGGGAGCAAGTTGCTTAGAGCAGCTGTTCCCTCGCCATGTCCGATTTTTCTAAGCAGTCCATTAGCCACGTGCATTTCTTACAGATGTGAGTTCTATGTTTTGAAGAAGGAAACATCCAGTTTAGCCACTTTTGTCTTCATACAGTTCACCTCCTGGTTCTTTCAGCAGGTCCACAACAACACCTGGGAACAAAGAGGCTCTCTTTTCCAAGTACTCCTTTTGAGAACCACAGTCCATTATCCCTGAATCAGTCTGGCTGTCCTCTCCCAGATTACCCTCACACCCTCCAAAAGCATTCTTAACGTAAAGGAAGAAAGACAAGGAACTATGAAGCGTTTTTTTGCCACAGACATCTGTTCTTAGGTGGAAAGATAATCTGAAATTTCTATTCAGTTGATTTATTTAAATAGCCTATGACTGTTTTCACCTTTCTAAAGTTGACCTCCCCTCAGCTACATAGACAAGATTTTAAAAAATGAAAAATCACGTATACTTGTCCCAGATCATCCTTCATTAGAAAGATGGTTTTAAACTATAATCTGAATCTTTAGAAGTTTACAATTAATTAATTCTGAATTATTCAATATTTTTTCTCTATATAGTATTTGCTACAATCAGTTTATGAAACCAATTTTGACCTGGTTCTAGAAAACCACCAAGCAATAGAATATTTAATTGACCATGTAACAATTGTAAAGAATAACCATGTGATGGAAATGTATTAACAGAGAGAGATTCAAAAGCATCTGTAATTTTTTAAAAAATGAGAAAACATAACAAAGGTGCTTCCTATTTTAAGAAACAGAAACCTCAAACCCTTTCTATTTCAAATGTAAGAATGCAAGCAAATCCTGCATTAAACACTCAAGATCCATGATTTGCAGGCAACTGCATAATGCAGTCTTTTTTATCTATTAAGGTCTATTAGAAAACAGTGCTTCTGCTGGGAAGATGATCCATACACTGAGCTGATACTTTGGAATCTCCTAATACTCAGGTTGGCTATACTTTTACTTTTTTTTTTGTGTCAATACTATCCTTTAACTTATATAGCTCACTTACTTTTTTGTTATATTTACCTTCTAAGGTGAGCTTTCCCTTTCCCTCTCAGCCTTTTTTTTTTTGCAAGGGAACAAGTCAAGGTAGTTTAGAAGTCTTTTGTACAAAATGCTACCCACTATCCTGATAATTCTTCATAGCCCTTCCTTATACTTGCTCCTGTTCTTAAATATGAGAGTCAGGAATGGTAGAAAATACACTGTATGAAAGGCTAACAGTGTTCTGTGTATTAGCAATATTTACAGATCTTTACTGGAAGTATCTTGCTCAACCCACCTTAAAAATCACATTTGCCTCTCCTTTGGTTCAATCACATCAGTTGTTCTTAGTTTATCTTGCAAATAATTAACAATATTAGATAAGAATCCTATTCTATGATTTCCAACTGAATAACCCTCAGGAGACAACTGAGTGCTACTAGTGCCTACAGTCTTCATCTTACATTTTATACTGGAAAGTCTAGTCTCATCCCGTTTCTAATGTCAGCCCTCATGATCATTCAACTCTTCCTGGCATATCTTGATCTTCCTGTGTAGCAATTGTGCCTTCAACATCACATGAACTTTTTCTTACTTTTTGTGCACACACCTTTAACAAAAAACTTAAAAAGTTTGATTGTAAAACTGAAAGATTTGTATTTAATACATCTTCCTCCAAATTTGACTTTTAATACTGCTGATTATTTTTCTTCTCCTTTTCCACCTTGCATTTCTTATACAAATCCTTCCATTTCCTTCACTTTAATGAGAACAGTATCCTTATCTAATGCTATAAAATGCTTAACTGAATTTCACAAATATAACATTTGCTTTACTCTCTTTACCTAAAAAATGAGTTAACACATAACACGCAAAGTTAACATATTAGCCAGACATAATCTACCTTTAGAATACAGTAACTTTGTAGTGAATTTTATCCTTTTTTACTTGCATGTCTTTATTTATAATTTCTTTTAAACTTTGTGCTGAGTCTCTGAATATTTTATGAAGTTAATGACGATTCCCCTTTTTTTTTTCTTCTTTTCCTGGGCTAGAGACTATGCAGTTCCTTCAAGCAGTATGACTATCTTAATAAAAAAAATTGACTCATGATTTCAGGATCACAATACTGAAGCATTCCTGAGTAAAAAAACAAAAGGGAGGGGGATTCAGTTTAACATAACATTATCTAATGTGGAATCTTTCCAAGAGAATTTGTGATGACAGGATGATAACATTGCCACATCACTGTATCTCTGAATTCCAAGTTGCTCAGTACAGACATTTGACTGTAATAAGTATTTCAATATTTACTCTCTACACGTACCACTACTTTGTTTACATTTGCAGCAAATATGTCCATCAACAAGTAAAAACACTTGCTCCTCGAAAGTAATTTAAAAAAAAAAATAAAATAACAGAAAACTACAGACATTTTAAGTTAAATATTTTAACAGTCATGGATTAATCTAACAAGTAATACAGCAAACATATTGCAGCATTAGCTATAGAGAGATGCACAGCATGCACAGCAGGTTCAGATCTCTCCTTCCGCTTTTTTTTGCTCCCTTTCCCTCAGTGTAAAGCCTTAAAGTTTAGAAGTCAACACTTTTCAAAGTGCCAGAAGGGTCTCAAAACCAGCCCAAATACCTTTTTTTTTTTTAAAAAAAAAAGAAAAATTAGTGCAAGAGAGTAAGAGGAAAAAAAGAAAAAGGCTAAGAAGAATAAAAGGGAAAAAAAAAACATGGGGAAAAAAGTATCATGAGATGAACCTTCCAAAGTACCGTACACTGCAGACTAAGAGAAAAAACAAATGAAAAACAACAATCAGAATCAAGAAGAGAGCACAGAACAAAACGTTATGTGCCTCTGAAGAAGAATTTTTATCTGTCAACTGAATAACTAAGTAACGAAAATGGTCAGCACAACTTCAACTTATTCTTGACTGCAAAAATAGCATAAATAATACAAGAACATAACAAGAATACTGCCTCCAGAGTTTAAGGCATTGGAAAATGTCAAGTGGACAATGTTGTAATGGAGATAGCAGATGGCAGGGAGAAAAAGATAAATACAAGGAAAAAGAAAATGTTCTTTTCCATGCCATAAAAACAAGTACAATAAGAATAAAAGGGAAAACATAATGAAGCTGTGATGTACACTGTATACTTAGATGTTAAAGCAGACGTCCAGAAGACAAACATCTCAAACTCTTATCTACTTCAGCTCATAAAATTTCCCATGAACTGTATTACTCACTAATCTTTCCAAGCACGCAGAGTGATTACTGAGAATGCTGTCCAAATATGCATTACAGTAAAAGAACATAAACAATGTTGCATATCTGACTACAATATCATTTTCTTTCTACATAAGAAACTCACGTAAAAAAAAAATCATGTCACTTGTCACCTAGAGACCAAGCAAATGAAAGAATGAAGTACCTCATTTAATTTTATCATATATTTATACTGGCAATATAATGCTAATAAAAATGTTACTAACAAAATCATCTCAGGCCTAGGACTTCATAGGAATTAATTAACCTAAAATTCCAGGGAGGAAGAAGGCCCAAGAAAGCTCACAGTGTGATTCTTATCATCCAAATTAACTTAAATTCAAATAACTAGTGTATATTGGGCTATATTCTGTTCCCACTTGGAGGAATGTAAACGCAGGCATTTAATTACATTATCTGGAGTAAAAAAATTAACTTGTAATTTTCAACTTGGTAATTAAACAATTAAAAGTAAGAACAAACTCTAAAACCACACTTAATTCCAACTTAAAGAGCCATCTCAGCAGCTGAGTGCAGTTAACTGAGGATGCACTCTCCTACCTTGCTAGTTATCATCTCTGCATCCTATGAAAATCTACTATCATGGCCAGCTACAGCTTCTGTCCAGAAAACTTCCCATCTATGCCATCAGACTTGCAAAGAAATAAAATGTGAGGCAGAGAGAGCTTGGTCAATTTGAAAGAGATTTTGTTTTGCCCTACACCGATCATATCAGGATGCTGAAAATAACGTGGATGGTCTTATGAACGAAGCTTTATGTACACCTGTGAAGGGAAGGCAAGGATCTGTTAACCCATCATAGTGAAGTTTGGAAGGGGCAAAAAGGTCAGGAACTAAACAGATGAATGGAGATGTCTTTCCATGCTTTAATTCCTTTCTATTTAAAGGCATAAAAAGAACAGACTTCCTAGGGAAACTTGTTCATGAATAGCAGACACGATACTCTTTCAATATTCAAATTTAATGGACATAATGGATTTACACCACTGTAAATATTGTAAGACAACTAAATATAAATAAATTGCTAATTAAAACGTAAAAGTGATGCAACGAGGGTGCAGTAGTAGCAGTCACCAATACACAGTGACTCACCTCAGTTGGTCCACTAAGTACAATCAGGTACTGAATATTAATGCAGGAAAAAAGTTAAATCATGTTGGATCAATATATTACAATATAAGTTGCAGACTTGGTAGAAAATGCATATAGGATAGAGTGTAACTGTATTCTAGAAAGCAGGGATTCCAAAAAAGACATGGAGGACAGAGACAGCAAGGGCTGTTAGAATAGAATCATAGAATCATTTAGGTTGGAAAACACCTTTAAGATCCATCAAGTTCAGCTCCTTCAGTACCCCTGGGTGGATACCACCTGGCTCCATAGACTCATGTATGTCTAAGTGGTGTAGCAGGTCACTGACCATTTCCCCTTGGATGATAGGGCCTTCATTCTGCTCCTGGGGCTGGGCATACTGAGAAAAAAATAATCTTACTATTAAAGACAGAGACAAAGAAGGCATTAAGTAGCTCAGTCTTTTTCTCATCCATTGTCACTGTTTCCCCCCGCATCCAATAAAGGGTGGAGATTCTCCTTAGTCCTCCTTTTGTTGCTAATGTATTTACAGAAACATTTTTAATTCTATTTTATGGCAGTAGCCAGATTAAGTTCTAGTTGGTCTTTCGCCCTTCTAATTTTCTCTCTGCATAACCCCATGACATCCTTGTAGCCCTCCTGAGTTGCCTGCCCTTTCTTCCAAAGGTCAGAAACTCTAATTTTTTCCTGAGATCAGTCAGAGCTCTCTGTTCAGTCAGGCCAGTCTTCTTCCCCACCAGCATGTCTTTCAGCACATGGGGATGGCCTGCTCTGGTGCCTTTAAAATTTCCTTCTTGAAGTATGGCCAGCCTTCCTGGAACTCCTTTGCCCTTCAGGCCTGCCTTCCAGCGTCAACCAGGCTCCTAAACAGGCCACAGTCTGCCCTCCAGAAGTCCAAAGTAGCAGTTCCGCAGAACCCCCTCCCTGCCTTTACTTCTCCAAGAATCAAAAACTCTGTCATTCATGATCTCTATGCCCAAGATGGCCTCCAACCATCACATCACACATGTCCTTCTCTGTTCATGAACAACAGGTCCAGCGGGGCATCTTCCCTAGCTGGCTCACTCACCAGCTGTGTCAGGAAGTTATCTTCCACACACTTCAGGAACCTCCGAGACTGTTTCCTCTCTGCTGTATTGTATTTCCAGCAGACATCTGGTAAGCTGAAGTCCCCCATGAGAACAAGGGCTAGGAATTATGAGACTTCTCCCAGCTGCTTATAGAGTATTTTGTTTGCCTCTTCATCCTGGTTGGATGATCTATAACAGGCTACTACTATCTGCCTTGCTGGCCTTCCCCCTGATTCTCACCCATAAACACTCAAACCCTATAGTCACCAGCATTAAGCTCTAGACAGTCAAAACATACAGGTCTACCCCACTGCCTCTCCCTCTTTCCCTATCCCTTCTGAAGAGTTTAATCTCCTTCTGTTGTGTATCCAAAATGGTTATTATGATTTCTAACTTAGTAAACAAGGTCAGTATAGAGATTACCTTTACTGAATGGAACTAAGGTTCAGCTGCTCCTCAAGAATTCCTATTTCTGTTTCACTGACACTAATGTCAGATTTGAATCTAAATCAATGAGGTGATTAGCCTCCATTTCCCCCTCTCTTGTCTAAAAGCTAAGAGAGTTTTGAGTTAGGTTTTTTCCAGAGATGATTTCCCTTTTGATCACAATACTGGGGGATTCAGCCCCATTTCAGTGAAACAAATTATCCAAGCAAATCATGGTGCCAAAGTATCTGATGCTGTGAATGCAGCTATCCTTTGTGTGACAATGACCAACTTAAACAGGCATTCCTCCAAGATATCCTAAAAAGATAAGCAGATCTTCAGACAATCCTGGTAATTAGCATTTCAGAAGAGATGTTAATTGTACTTTCTTTCACAGAAGCAGCCACCAAAATCGTGACTGTAGACAAGACCTGAAGAGAAACTAACACAGTGGTTGCTGTTGAGAAGTTCTGCATTCAGACTCCATATAGTCTGTCAAAAAAGAATCCTGAAAACCTGTCTTGAGAAAATGCAATACTTCCTCAAACCTGTGGTAGAGCTTCTAGTTCAAAAGAGACAAAGACCTTGGACTAGCAGAGAGTACAATTCCAATCAGATCTTACTGAGTCATAATCTGTTAAAAATTAACCACTAAGCTTCTTTCAGCTTGCTTTCTTCAGGAAACTCACAAGAGCCTCTCAGACTAATGTTTGAGCTCTAACAGCAGTTCACCTGTGCAATTACCAAAAAAAGCAGGCAAACGAAAGAGAATGTATTTACTGGTAACCACTGCTCAGGTTCCGGAAGAACATATTTACTGGTATCCGATGTTCAGGTTCTTGACAGAGCAGAAAGACCATACCAAGAAAGGAGGCCACCCAGGCTTGCTTCCACTGAACACACTATGTCACGTGTCTCTCGACTGAAATAACCACAGCTCAGCAGAAGTACAGGAAAAAAATAAAAGTGAATAAAAAGCTAACTGTGGAAAGAAAGAAACACACCCAAAATGTTCATGCTCCTAGAGGAGCATTCTGAATCAGTGCTTACATTTATACACACCAGCAATGCTAGTCTTCTGTCCGATTCTGAAAGTAAAGCTGCCTTAAAACAACCAGATCTAGAGAAAGGACATCCAGTGAGCTGCAAAGCCAAGAGACTGAAGAGATTCACAAGGTGCTGGGGCAAGCTGTTGGCTCTGAAAATCTTTGAATCAAAATGTTTACAGGAACTCTCCCAAGTTGAAGAACAGTATTGAAAGACAGACATTAAGAAACCAAAGATGGAGAGGATCTGTATTTCACTTCTTCATGTTTTCAGCCTAAGTGAGAACAAGACAAGTCATGGCCGAAACTTGGAGAGAGAGATCTGGAGCCAGATGTACCTTCTCCAGAGCAAAGAAAGATCTGAGAAAGTTGACAACCGAAAGAAAAGAACCCTGTCCACTGAAAGAAGCTTCAGAAGAAATACCCCAAATGTGAGCTAAGGACCACAAAAGGACAGCACAGTCCTCTTAGAGTAAGAAAGCAAGTAATCTGGGGAGGCCATTATATCATGAAGGAAAATGAAGACAAATATTAAGAGAAGAATAAAGTATTAGGGCTTAGTAGCTCCTGTATAAATAGGGTCAAGAGCTCATTGACAAAATTATTTAATCTTAAGTGAAGACAGTTTAGAACACTGCAATAGTGTAAAATGCCATGCCTTGCATATCACATTTTAGGCAAGAGGAGTGTTAAGCATCTAGAGGCTCTTCAGCTAAGGTTAAGAAGATTTTAATGATACCAGGTAAGTGCACTGACCTGGAGAACGAAGAAACACTGTACTGGGAATACTACCCAAAAAGTTTGCTCTTTGTTCTGTCAGCTTGATTTTTAGTTTACATGGCATTATTTTAATAGCTGTCAATGTAATATTGTAAATACACTTAAGAGTATGTATTTTATTGATCCCTCATAGGTTAAACACACCCATTAATGTAGTGGATGGGTTTATCAGAAGGATTACATGCAAGATGTGCCAGGACACATCACATAACACCATCTTGTGAGCACTGTGGAAATATCCCATAATAGGGTGAGGGGACTGCAGAAAAATCGCTTTGGGACAGCATTTAAGGAGTCTATAGATTCCACAGCAGAATCTGGGGTTTCTGATCCCAGATACTCCATGTACTTTTATGATTTAAAACACTGTAGAAATTAAACATTAGCTGTCAAAAATTTTATTGCAGGAATAAATATCCTCTGTCGTTTAAGGAATTTTTATATTGTTTTTAAGCCAACCATACTAATCACCATTGTCTAAACTGATAGCTACTGGCAATGGCAAAGCTCATCACCTGCAAGCTCCCTTGCCACTGTTCTTTTGGGAAAACTATCGTAAGACAAACAGATGTTTCTGCTGTTTTAAACCAACAGGAAATGGACTTTCTCCCTTTTCCTTTCCTAGAAACAAATACTAGCAAAGAAAAATCCTAGCACAGCTGTACTCAACACTTTCCTTATAACAATATGTCTGTGTGGGAGGCAGGCAATGAGTGGGAACAAGCAGGCCAGGGGAAGTGAAATGCAGCATGCAGAAGACGAACACAAAGAATTCATTTGAAAGTCTGTGAGTGGATTATTACACTAGCATGCTGATACACTAGCAGGGCAGTAGCAGTGTGATGTACAAGAATTTAAGCTATAATCTGAATCCTACCTCAACTGATAATGTACAAAACTGAATCAACTATCAGCTAACGATCTCAGTCTCTTCCAAGTGAATACATATTCAAATCATCTGAAAGCTTCATTAATATGAACAGACTGCAGGTTTGGTGGCCGAGTTGCAGCCTTATCTTTAAGGAAATGTCTTTAGGTCAAGGCTGAGAAATTAAATAATATGGTGAAATGCAGAATTCTCACTATCTTTCTGCAAATAAACCAAACACTTCAATTTTCACTGCTCATAAATTGGCACCTTTTACTCGCACTAGATTTACATAAAAAGCAGATAATGTCATTGAAGTTACCGCATTTAAGCCTCAATCATAGGGAAAGAAAACCTGACAGACGAAAGAAAAGTCTGCAGCAAACCCAGTTTTAATTGATTTTTGCTGGATTTAAGGCATTTTAAAGTAATGAAAAGCTTCAGAACAGCAAAAGGCAACTTTTGAAAGTGCTTCTGCTGTGAGACTCTTTACAACAAAACATGAATCCATGCTGCCATCTAATGGTCTAAACCAGACCTTTCCATCTGAACAATCAAATTGCTAATCTGAACGATCACTTGCATTATTCTTAGAACTATTCTTTCTTTCCTTAAATTTTAACTATCCGAAATCTGTATCTGTTGTTCAGAATGAAATTACAGTGTATTTAGAGAGATATAATCTATTCTAATCAAACTCTGAATTTCTATTTCCAAGTAGTTTTTAAAAACCCTTTCTTCCAAAAGGGTTTTTGGCCATTTGTCCAAAAGGCTGCGAGGAGGGCAAGGAATGCAGAAAGGAGTTTTCTCAGTCAGTAAACATCTTTATCATCACACCACTTAATCCATAAAATGCAAATTTTAAGGGCAAAATTTTGCAACAGTCGACTGGAAATGCAGGCAAAGCACCTCTGACTCTTCCTGGCCTTTTTTAGTGGACGGATGTTGTACCCTGCAGCTGAAGTCTGAAGCCGACAACTGCAGCAAGGTAAAAACCCCGGTGCCATCCCACACCATTCCTAACCAAGGGGGTTCTTCTCTTGTGACTAATTCAGCTAAACACAGCAGGCATTTGAACTGGGAGTTCACTCAACCTGGAGAGCAAGGGCACTTGTGTCCACAGCCTAACAGCTTTTTGCAGCAAAACACTATTTTGTTCAACCAAAAGTATTTTAGTAGTTGCATGCCTGCCTCTCCTTAGTACTATTATTACCCAGATATGCCCCTAAAGAGTTTGTTGTTCTGAAGTTTTTCTCTCCCTCTTCCCTGGGAAGAGATTTTTATCTTTTTCCAGTCCTTCCACTGCAATAGTCAGATAACTCCCACTATAGCATTCATCACATTATTACAAATCAACATTCTTAGGATTATTTCTCGAGTATGACCCAACTCAAGATCAGATGCCTGAAGGTATTTAGTTAATGTATAGAAGCTAAGTTGCTATTATAGTGAAGCTCTGGAGAGTTCCATACAAAAGGTAGACATCCTTGTTTGTGGCATGACAAAGAGCATTCTAGACATGCAACTGCTCTGACTAGACCTTCTACTGGTTAGAATGGGAAACTGGGTTTCTTGTGACCAGGCAGAGACTATTTGAGAGGCATCCAAGCTTGGATTCAAATCCCAACAGCACTGTGATGAACAGCACCTATCTGCCCAAACACAAGTACACAGTACCAGCTGAGATGCAGTCATGTACCTAGGACATCCAAACTATATGACACAGGACTGATTCCTGAAAAGCAGAAGTTTCCCATGAATAGTTGGAGTCCTGGTGGATTACATGAAATGGCATGATGGCTGAACACTACTTTTAGAGATTCCTTCAATTGTCTAAACTTAGCTACATGGGCCATTTGAAATGCTCTAGGGTATCTTGCCTGGCCTTCAGCTGCCACTCTAGCAAAGGTCTCCTCTAGGTCTTCTGCCAAATACACTGTTCCCATATTGATGTCTCAAACACCCTACTATGTCTCAAGGGGCACTAGAGGCCTATGTTTAAGCAACTTAGTGTCCTCACATCTGCCATAGTACATATACGTGGGAAAAAAAAATCTGTTTTGTACACAGTTGCACATAAAATCCTCCTCTGTTGCAGAAAGCCTCAGCAGAAAGCCCCAAATAACTAGGATTCTGCAACAGACAACAGGCTAATCATGTGCCTAAAGTCATGAAAGGACTTCATGGTATAATCTGGACTTTACCTTGTCCAGGCTACTGGTTGATCTAATCAATACTAGATCAAACTCTTTCACATCCAACAACACTTTACATTATGCACTGGACTACTTGTGCCTCAAATGGATGAGGCTCTCCATGCAGAGAGAAGTCTCCTCCTAGAAGATAAACAGGGTGCTCAGGCAGTGCAGAAGGACTTCTAAAGGCCAGGAGAATTTCAGACTTCATTCTCTTTCTGTAAATTAGATAACTGGGTTGTATAATTGTAGGTGTATTTCTGGAGACAGACTCAACAGATTTTACATTGTCTCCCTCAGTGCAACCCACTCGCTTCAAAATTTGGCTTCTAGCAGCTGTTCTTCTGGCTAGATTTTCCTTTCTTCCCCATGGGACTACGTAATTTCTGTGAAACAAATGAAGCTGGGTGAGGATTTAGATTGCATTGCTAAGCACTCATGTCAAGTAACACTAGCCTCAAATTTGTTCCCTTTGATACACATATTTAATCTTTAACTCAGCATTCACAGAAGAAACAAAGTTTTCATTTTATTCTCTTCTTTCACCATACAATCTTTCATTAATCTGATGTGACAAGTTCAGTAATTTATACCATAATCACACAGTCTATTCTCTTTTTGATCATATGTGTGGGCAACATATTGATCCACTATGAAGACAGCAGCTGCAGACGTAGCTGGCCAAAGACCAGCCCTTAAACTTCCTTTTACTATACCTCATTTTTAAAGTGGTGAGTCAGTATTCAGGGCACTGGTCCACAGGGCTGATATACATAATTTCAGGAGCAACTAAGCCTAAGCAAACAGTCCCATGCATCAACTCAGTACCCAGAAGGGGAGCTGCCTGCCCAGTAGGTGGGAACTACATGTCCACAAAGGGTGTCGCCCTGTGCTTCTTGGCCAGGCAGCTTGGCTGGCTCCAGCAGAGGCAAGGATGTGCTGTTCTCTATTTCTCCAGGTTTGGCCTTGTAAACAGCACTGTAAATAAGCTAACATCAAAAAAATATGTGCTTAGCATGCCAGAGCTATGAAGAAAAAGAAAAGGAGGAATGGTCTGTGCACTCTCACCCATGCGCTAAGGGGAAAGGTGATAGTCTTCTTAGTCTGCAGTAATTCAATATATAAGCAGGAAAAAGCAATCACATACATGAAAAGCTGAGCACAGCAGAACCTGCCAAAGTGCACAGAAGCTGTAGCTTATCCCAGGGACCCCACCACTTTGCATGATATTGCTTAAAGAACTATCATACTATCCAAATTCCTCAAAACCAAGCAAGAAACTGCTTTAATTACCTTATGTCCATTGTTTAGCTTGTCATTGTTTTGCATTTTCTTTGCTCCTATACTTCACAAGTGGGTTTAATTTTGAAAGCCTTTTTTTTTTATTTTAGTAAAGGTTTTTCAAGCTTTCTCGATTGCAGTGAGACACATTTTGAGGAATTTTGTATCATAAGCAAATAGCTTCTGAATTCTCGAAGAAACAAAGGGTTGAGTTTTCTGATGTCTTTAACACTATTTTCCATACTAAAACACCAAAAGCTGCTGTTTAGTTTCTACTGGTTTTATTCTTTGGCTTAAAACACTTACTTTAGGTAAATCTACAAGATGTAATTTCTGTTTTGTCACTTACAGACATTCTATAATTGAAAATACTGTAGGACAATTTAACTTCAGGAATTACTCTCTTCAATTCTAATTGAAGAAAAAATAGCTTAAAATAAAACAAACGAGCATTCAATGGTGACAAGGCAAGCTGAATGACCCTGTAGTCAGAATCAACATTTTATTAATTGCTCTAATTTGAACAACCATGAACAAGCCAACTGCATACTCAGGGATGTGAGGGAATACGGGTTCTAGCACTGGCTACAGAGATGAGTAGTATGCACATTTCATCCTCAGCTCTACCAGTACTTCTCAAACCTGAGCTGCTGTTTCCAGCCTTAGCCTCTTCTGAGTAGAGTGCCAGTTCTACTGAACTGTGCCAGATGCTGTGCTGACAAACATGAAACCTAATCAGCTAATAAACAGACCCCGAAAGCATCAGCACCTCCTTTCCCACAGTTGGTTTGTAAAGCTCTTAGATAAAAGAAGCCATGCAAAATGCAATGTTAACCATTTTTAGCTTTTCTGTAATGTATATTGTTTGAACTGAAAGGTCCTGATGTGCCTTTGTTGCAAAATTGCTCAAAACTCCAACTTGTGAGGCTTTAAATTGGCATAAACCAGTATAAGACTGGTAAATTTTGAGTGCCAAAACAGAGGTTTTTTTCCTTAATTATAATCTCTGTTAGTAATACAGCAATCCTGACTGGCAGAGGAGCAGGATCCAGTGTCCCACGCTGCAGCTAGCCTGACTCTGAGTGGACTGCACTGTGCTGCAGGACCCATGCCCAGCATGGCACACAGGATGAGGCTGTGCTGCACAAATCTCTCAGTCACAGGACAGATTTGCTGCAAGAGAGGGGCCTGCGGGCAGCTC